>JAHWFP010049494.1:2530-43864 GCA_023313725.1 Lithobius niger | reverse complement strand
ACGGACCATGTCTTTGGAATGCGAAAACCTTGGCTCAGCTCTTTTTCTTCCTTCCCCATTGTTTTTTTTTTCGAACTTCACCTTAATTGAGAGGATGAAACAAATCTGCAACTGTGTCATCCCCCTCCCCAACTAGTTGCTGAACTAACCAACCTCTATCCTGATGTTAAATTGTCAACGTTCCGTAGCTAATGTCAGCTACACTCCAATTGTGTATCGGAACATTTTGTGTATTGGCAATTGTCATGCCCTCTGCAGAGGAACTAGCAATTAGTTGTTCAGTACTTTTCGATCCATTATGAGGTGATGCTCGCTCAACTAACAATTTTATGGTGCTTTTTATTGCATGTAATAACAGTAGAATTATACTAGAAAAACTAAGAAGCACCACAATATTTTATATGCTAACAATAGCTAAAATTTGTTAAGACGTTATTGTGGTAACGTGAACTGGATTCGAACTATCAATCTCTGAGTACTACCCAGATATCCGTGTCATCAGAGCCATCTCTCCAAAGCCATTTCTACTTTACCCCATCAGTTATTGTTTCATTAAAATCCGGTTAGTTGTAGCAGTTCAATAGCCAGAACAGTATTTATAGCGGTTAGACTGCACAGTGCATATGCAAAGATTGGCAAATGTAACGTTTTTATCCCAGAATACCCCCTCCCCCTCCTCAATTAAACAGTTGCATTATTGTCTGGTTCAGACGAATTTTTCTGGCAAAAACTTAAATCCTTGCTTCGTCTGCACCAACATCCCCAATGTTAACTCCGATCCAGACACCTCAGGTCTGCGCATGCACAGGTTGGTCGCCATTGTGTATTGTCAGGGTGCACTGAAGATAGACGTGTCGTCAGTGTCGCCCTTTGTTTTTGAGCGTTTTTTTTTCTTGTGTTTATGGTTAAATTACGTGTTTTCATCGGAGAACGTGTGTACTGTGCCGTGTATCCTTTCTTTTGTGCTCCATGTCTTTTGGACAGTGTATTTGTCCGAAATCACGTTATGTCTTTGGCCGAATCGTCGCTAGGTCTATTGCATACTTCCTACACTCACTTTAAATACTTTGATATTGACCTGCATGATGTGTGTTGGATATGCGGCACAGGAACAGTTTGAGTGCTTTTCGTGTTCGGATTGGCCTTTTCTGATGTGATTTTTGGACTCTCCGAAGTATCGGTGTTTCTTTTTTTTTGCCTACCTCTGCCAGGCTGTTTCGCGGATGCACCTTTTCATTGCATTGTTTTGTGGTTTTCCACGATCATTGGTGTTCAACCAGTTCTTCAGTGTTTTCGGAATTTTTTACACCGGATATTCAACTGTTTTACTTCGTTATTTTTTTCAGTTATTCACGATGTACGATATGTTTTTGAAAGAACTACGTTAGGCCTTTTTCTGACCTAGTCAATAGCCACTTTTTTGCTGTTGATTCCCTTCCCTTTTGAGGAAATTTTACGAAAATAGCGTTTTATTTCAACACTGTATGTTCTGTTGTTTTAATTCCTTTTGGTTTAAGTGTTTCGAGGTGTCCATTATGGTCTCAGAAAGGCCTACCTTAGGCTTATCTTCGACATGGCGTTTTGCTGTTGATTTCTCCATTTGTTAGGAAAATTTGCAGACATAGCACTTGTGATTTAGCACTGGCTTCTCAGTTGTCTTAAATCATTATTATTTTAGTGTTTCTAATGCTCAATGTGTCTTTTCGAATTTTTATTAGGAAAAAAGAACTTTGTTGCTCCAACCATGCCTTGCGATATTCCGTCGGGGAAAACTTGACCAAACCCCCACACTACCAGACAGGGCGGCACCGCTACGACCTCAGGGTTTGTCGCTTTGAAATCATCTTGCGTTGTTCATCGTTCCTTCCCTTCTGGGCCAATTTAGGCTGTGCACCATCATGATCTTCATTGTCTTTGAACAATGAGCCACATTTTTTTTTAGAAAAGAAAATCTTCTTTTCTGTTCCTGTGGAGTTCAAGACCAAATTCATCGGTTGCTGAACAAGACTAGTTGCCACCCGATGTTTCTACATCCTTGTCTTAAGATGGTGTGCCCTTGTTCCATGATGGCAGTGCACCTTCGCATCGCTCATAAAAGTTTTTAAGAAGCATGAAGTTCGTTTTCGGTCGAGTTGTAGACATAGACTCTCCGTCTTCTTCCACGCATAACCATAAGGAAAGAAGAGTTCCCGGATCATTAACGTGTTTTTTGGTTCTTCAAGTCCATCTTCAAATACACCTTCATTATGGTTGTATTAGTTTTGCCTACGAAAACTCAGACGAATCAACTGCACAAAAGCCCTCTTCACCTTCAACCACGTTCTCGTGGAAGAATTCTTTAAGGCTTGCTCCCTGGAAACGTAAGACTACTTTCACGTCATACTTTATGCAAGACAGACCTCCCATGTTGCTGCCGTATCTTCTCTCTGCCCCCACGCTGTACTACATCAGGAGATCCAAGACTGCCGTAAGTATCCCACCAAGAGTCACAGGAGGTGACGACGGCAACTGCTCACAATCCTGGTTGTCGAAATTTACGATACAAATTTTTAATCGGGAAGGCTTTCTGGGATAAAAACACGTGATTTCCCTTTTCCTGGGCTGAATGGGTAAATCATATTTTATCCATGAATACCTTCCAAATTAACCAACCCTACCGCCTCTCATTATTGCCACTGACCATGGATGCCAACCTGCCAACTTGCACATGCGCAGCACCTGAGTCGTCTGGATCGGAGCTGACATTGTTTTTTTGCCAGGTGTTCAGGGATAAAAACTGCTTTATCCATTCAGATTGAGGAATGGGAAATCACATGACTTTTTCCAACGTTATATTTGCCACCGTTGGGAATACCGTCTTTAAAGTGTTGCACTTAAAAAAACACCTAATTAAAGTGTTATTTTTTTAACTAAAAAAATAAAATTTCATTGGTGATAAGAGCAGTACTAACAAATTAGTCTAGGTAGTCATTGCAAAATATTTTTTTTTCAATAATTTCGTGAAAAATTGACCAATTATGATGATCCAATGCACTATTATAATAATTTTTTCTTGGGACCTGCATAATTTCAAGTCGAGAGCTTAAACATTTCTAAATTTGCTTAGAAAATACCGTAAAAAGCACAAATCAATGCCAAAATGATAAGTTAGTGTGCAAGCCCAACAACTAACTGCCTCTTGTGCGCAAAAAATGAAACTGGTGTTTCTCATGGCTCTTGTATGTAAAGTAAATCACTTGCAGCCTCTGAACTGCATGATTGAACATTTGCTGTCGACGAAGTCACCTAAAAAATAATATTTAATAAAATAAAAGGAAAATTTCCCAGAGCCAAACCTTTTTCTCTTTTGTTGACCTAATTTGTGATAATTAAATTATTTCAACTCATTACTTATGGGCAGAAATTATCCGTTTATAACCCTATATGCCAAACTTTTGCAGCAGACTTGAGAACAGAGACGGCTATCAAATTCGCCCACTTGATGTCATCATGGCCCAGGCACACGGATCACTCAAGCAAAAGAAAAACTCGAAAGGTTCCGTCGAGTTTTAATAAGCATTTGCATTCAACCAAAATCTAGCGGGATCTCTTGTTACGACTTGAGTGTGATTGTATAATAATATAAAGGCATCTTAAACCACCTTACAAAAACGAACTTAACTGCATTCAGGAATTTCGCTTTGATCACCAGTCGTGATGGTCAAGGACTGGCCATCAATTGAATTATCTGCAAAAAAAAGAAAGTATTCTGTTATAATAAGGTAAAATAACGAGAATCTATTGAACGTTACGCAGCAACCCCAGTGCCACTTTATGCCCTTTGCCTGCAAAGCACGAGCAGTAGCACTGGTAATGATAGTGGAAGCAACTCCGGTATCAATTAACCCTAAGAAAGGTTGTCTGGCCACTTTAACCTTGATTAAAGGTACAGGGTCAAACTGAGTGTCCTCGTGTAGGACACTGAAAAGCTGAATATTTGGTGCAAACACAAGTGTTAGCGTGCCTCACCATAATCCTGCTTTACCACGTAAATTTACGCATTTTTTGGTCGTAACTTGGTTTAACCAGGTTAATGACCTCCTCCTGCATTTTTCGGCTGTTGGTTGGATTGGTTACATCTATGTTCCAGTTCCTGACAAAACCCACATTTGCCATCAATTCAAATGGTTTTCTTTCCCCTTACATTGTGAAAACGATGTGTACTGACAGTACACAGAAGGGTCCCAGAAAACAAATCCGTCGTTCTGCCTCGCCTTGTACAGTGAGTGGTACTGTAGTTATCATTACGTGTATTTCCGACTGGTTCAGAGCAACAGTGTATTTCGACAGTGCCTCCAAAAACTGCGGATGATTTTTAGTCTCCATGCCCGGTGTAATATTGAGCTATATTTTGGCTTGCACGCCAAACGATAATCCATTGTGATTATCGTGGGTAGCCGATCGTTATGACAACCAATCCAAACGAAGTAAAAAAATAAAGCCACCGTGACACGTGGTAACATCTCCCGCCAATTACTTGTAATTTAATTCTACTTCTGCGTCTGAACAAACTTCTAATTCTCTACAATGCAAAAACAAGTGCAGGCAAACATTTATAAAAAATCAGTTTCATTGTTTTTTTAGAGTTTATGTCAACAACTCTCGGCAACACAACACGTAGTGACATCTATCACAGCAACCACATGCCAACCCTCGCCACTGTGACAAGAGAAGCAACAACAAAAGGGACAGTGTGACAAAATTGCTTACTACTAGCTAGTACGCCATATCTAAACAGGCAAGGTGTGTGTCAGTAATTCTTCTTCTTAGATAGCATACAACTCTTTCCTCCTTGTGCAGCTCCCCTACTTAATCGTTTTATGATGGGGGAAGTATTACACCATCTGCCCGATCTACTCTGGTGTATAGTTGCTGAATAGCACGCCGTGTGCAGCT
Organism: Lithobius niger; assembly: GCA_023313725.1. NCBI lineage: Eukaryota > Metazoa > Arthropoda > Chilopoda > Lithobiomorpha > Lithobiidae > Lithobius > Lithobius niger. The sequence goes on along the minus strand of JAHWFP010049494.1, from coordinate 38,929 downwards.
AGTTTACACTATTCTAACTACATCTAGGCAGGTGAGGTGCAGGTCACTAATCCCTCTCCCCTCTCAATATAACTCCTTCCTCCTTGTGCTGGTCCTTTTGTAATGGGTGAAAGTTAATGTTAAAAGTTAATGTACAGCCAAACTCTTTATCCCTTCCCTCTTCCATTTTGAGCTCCCACTTTTAATTGGAATAGATTTCGGAGGTGAGAGAAATGAGAGACCAATTTCGATCAGTTTCCTCGCCCCCGTTTTATAGTATTAAGAAAATTATATGAGTTAGGTTCTAGTTTCTCAACTGCTTGCTAGAAAACGTCATTATTGCAGAATTAACGGATTCATGGGATGGCGCTGCTAAACCGTGACAATTACCTATTTAAAACTTGAACTGGGTAAAAATTTATATCTTTGTGTTAAGTAATAGATATCCGTGAATCATAGGCGATTTAACGGCTATAATTGCTCGCGAGCAAGAAAGGGCTAGTCCAAAATCGAGGGGGTGGAGGGAAACACGAGCACTGCTACCACAGTTTGGGTTCAAAAAGTACACAAAAAATAAAACTAAAATTGTTGTCCCCCAAACCTGCTGGCCCTGTAGTGGCCAGGCCAGTCCATCTCTGGTGTCGCAAGAGTGGAGGAATAACTTTCCAACACAAAAATGGCTGTAAATCTTTGACTTACCAGCAGGTATTTTTAGCTTGAGATGGACAGCTAAGATGTCCCTCCTTCCTTTGGCAATTCGGATTGGGAAGACGTTGACATTCGCACACGTGTCGTCGTGGTTATCGGAAATGATACTCAGACTTCTGCTTACATTCCATGTGTGAATAGCTGCAGGCGTTGATTTCACTGTAAATAAGCGTGTTTGAGACATTCAGAAAAAGGTATTTCATTGAAGTGAGTGACAAAAATTTAAAGAATTCAGGTCCTCTTTACTGAAACGTGTTCGTCTTCTTATGACCTTTACACAGCCAGTAGACGGAGAAAGCAGGGAATCGAACGGCTTACCCCTTCAGTGCAAGAACGTTCATGCAAACATCAAGTGCCCAAGTGCGAAAATCAAGCTTAAAGGGGGATTGCCACCAAATGACAAACAGCAGCATCTATAGCCATTTGCTAATCCACTTTGCTAATCAAGATGCTGTTAACTTGTCTTGTGAATTAACGTCAGTAAAAAAAACAAATTGACGTCAGGAGGTGCCTGAACTCCAACCCTGTACAAACAACACTAAGCTACAACATATACTGAGGGTACACGTAGGTTTCTTATGTCCTTTTACCTTACGTCGACTTGAACTCACGTCGCTTTAGGAGAGACAGGTGGTTTAGGTCGCTTTAGGTGGTTACACGGACATTCAAGTTGGAGTGAGTTAAAACGACAACTGGTACACGGTAGTTTCTGCTAAATGGTACACGGTTGTTTCGATGTAGCGTCGTGTTTATCTAATTCACCCTCAAACAAACCCCTCTCTATCCCCATGCCCCCACTAGCCCCCCACTCAGCTAGCTGGGATTTTGACTTCACTTTAAGGAAGTGCCAGGTTTCGTCCTAGCTGCGTGACGTTTAAGCGCACGCGTTTCAACCAATCAAAGGAAAGCGGTCCTTAGAGCGACGTAGAAAATGGGTTTTAGGCGGGTACACGTAAGTTATTAAAGCGCTTCCACTTTTTACGTCGACGTAACGAGGTGGTTTGAGATAAAGCGACTTGAAAGTTCTTTTAAGTGGTTACACGGACGTTCTTAAAGCGCTCTAAGAACTACATTGACGTAAGCTACATCGACGTAAAATAGAGCGACTTAAGAAACCTCCGTGTACCCTCGGTCTATGACATAAGCTGTAAACATTAATAAAACGGAGAAACACAACGGATCCAACATTGTGAAGGCCTAACCATAGTGAGCAGCGCAATCTTAACGGTTCCGCCGTCATACCAAGGTGTGTGCCAGTGGCGATTCCTCTCGGTAGCCGAGGTAGGCTGAGCCTGCCCAAAATTCTTCACCTTAAGAACCCTTAACGCATAACTTTAGCTATTTATCCCATACTTCAACCTTTTTATTCTGGTTCTTAAAATTTAATTCTTCCACATTTACTACTTTTGTACTGTTATCATATTTAATCCTTTTCACTATTTTCTGGCAAGAATGCTTTGGCGAAGGGCAATTATTGCTTCCCAACAAACAACTGTCACTGGCTTTCCTGCCGCGCACGCCTCGACGCGAACGAATGCATGTTGGTGTTCGCTTGATAGGCTACATTGGACACATGCTATGACGCTACCGTGCAAGCCTGAAGTTTCGGTGTAAAACAACTCCTGCAAGCCAGTGGACTGTGAAGTTCAATAAAACCTCTTACGTTTTAAATTTTCTTCACTGCCAATATAATTTTAAATTCTAGCCTTGTTGTCTAGTGCGATAGCACAGTTACACGTTTTAGTTCTGATGCTTCACTCTTACTAAGGAATCGGTCATTATTTATCGCCGGATGGGGGGGGGGGGGGGGGGAGGGGCCGGAGGCCCTTGGGGGGGCGCCCGAAGTTTTTGGACCCAACGGGGTGGGGGGGGGGGTCATACATTTTTCAGATCCCTTCAAGAGGGGGGGATCAAAAACACACTGACCAATTGGAAGAAAAAGTAATTTTTGGACCTCAAAAATGGCACTTTCAGCAGTCAAAATTTCTAAAAACGCCTCAGCTTCTAGGGGCCAAGTCCCCAAGACCCCCCCCCCCCCCCCCCCCCACGATGTGAGCGTTTACAAGGTGTTGAAGCTATTAGTACCACTGCTGCAGTGACGGTGCCAGGACTGAATTGTTTTAGGGGCCAGCAGAGGGCACATCTGGAAACAGAGTGAGCCAAGATTTTTTTTAAAATTTAGCCGCATTTGGCATTTTTATTTCGTTTAATTCAACTTGAACGTAACGTGTAAGCTTCAATTCAATGCAGTTAAATTTGTTTGGCAAAATGACTCCCCATAAACACACAAAATAAAAGGGGCGACACATATTACAATAGGCTGCACAGTTGCTACAAAAATAAATAAATAAAGAAAATTAAAAAAAAGATCAGTTTATTCATTTGATTTCAAGTTTAACCTGCAAGTATTTTTCTCTTTATTTTCTGGTGGTGACTTCAGTGTTTGGATGGGGGGGGGGGGGGGGGCGGGAATAATTCGGGGGGGCGCCGCTGTAATGGCCCACTCCTAGCGCCATCACTGCACTGCTGCAAGTATACCTTTTATAAAGAACTCTGTAGAAAAGCCTTGGCACCTGGTTTCTTGGATTCTTCTGTCATTCAGGTGCTGACTACGTTAGGGATGTGCGCATACATTCAAACAGTGCGTTAATCATACTTATTGAATGAAATTTCGACAAGAGATGGGTGTAAGGAACATTTTACAGAACATTTTCAACCCAACATGTCTCTTCGTTAAAAACGAGACACGTTTCCTTACAACTCATGGTATGGTAACTGTCGGTGTGGAGAGCTACTTACGTCATTTGGCTACAGCACTAATCTTGACTACAGGAATCATCTGAAGACAGTCTCAATAGGTATACGAAAAGCGCATTTTTTTTGGGCAGGTCACATTATGTTTGGACTGGGGGGGTCAAGATATCTTTCAGGGACTCAACAATTTGGTGGTCACATTTTCATTTCCATAAATAATGACCGGTCCCTAAACGAAGCCTTCCAATAGCCATAATAGGCTCATTCTCCGTAGCTTAATGGCTAGCAGGGAAGCCGACGGGCCTGCCTCACAATGGTTACAGTTTGATACTGCTTCACCAACCGTCGTTGTCTTTATTAGTTCTCTGTCTACACGATAGGAAGTCAAGAGACATATATGATCTGCCGGAAATGTCTTGGGTGTTTGGAGGGTGCACCGCGTTTCTGCACCATGGGGTGGGTACTAACGTTTCTTATCAAGTGCTTGGTAGCATTAATTTTGCAGCTGTAGCAGTAGAGCTGTTGTTCTATGCAGAGTTTCTCACGTGACGCTTGTCAGTATGAAGTGATGAGTGGGCATGACTGATTTTTTTTAATCAGTGACAACTTTGCAAAACGTGTAAAAGTGACTGTATTACTATCGACTAAACTAAGCTTTCTTTTTTTTGTCAATAAACGCCATGTTTTTAACCCTCTACAACACACACACACATTTTCACAGACGTAAGAAGTCCAGACTGCCTGGGGCGTGGTCCACGGTAATACGTAGAAAATTTTCACTCGGAAAATTTTCTATAGAGCAGTGACATTTGCCGCCGTATTGGCAACAGTATGGGGTTTGGAGGGCATAACTACAAGGTGCACTACATAAAAATGGAGGGGAAAACAACGGAAGAGCAGAAATCTTAGGCTTAAAATAACGTTGTTTTCTCCAACAACAAAAATCGCGCTTTTTAGGTCTAAAAAATCACTCTTCACAGCATCGGCTTCAGCATGACGCCCTTCTGTTTCTCTCTGCAGTGCCCCTTGCATCTAACCCATTAAGGCTCCAGCATAGAGTTATATACGATAATACTACGTCGTGTCACTGCTCTATAGGGTTACTGGCATTCAAGGTACGATTTCGATAAGCTGGAATCAATTTTGCCATTCATTACAAGGGATGTACGCCAATGCAAGGTGACAAAATAATAAGTCCAAGGAACGAAATCGGTACCTGGAAAGACGACTAAGGCGAGGAAAAGCACAGACAAAGTTAGGGGCTAGGTCTCCCAGTTAAGACAACACTCAAGGTAGCGATACATCATCGTTAAAACACAGTACTGGTATGTAAAACAAAAGAACCACGCGTTACTTTACTCACTCCTGGTCCTTAGTACGTCTTGCCAATGAGGGGGTTAAAAGGTAAAATGAGCTTCGTGTTTTCGTGTATTTTTCATGTTACAATAAATGATGGCAAATAATGAGCATTGTACTTCAAGCACTGGAGCAATTCCAGACAGCACTCTCCAACGCGCTAAAATTATATGTATGAGGGTGCCAAACGATAGAGCAGCGTCAAGTGACGTCATATTGGCTACGAGACACCATTTGGAGGTAATAGCTACAAGGTGCACTAGATTAAAATGTAAAGGAAACAAGGGGCAACAGCGACTATGTAGTCGTATTGGTCTTCTGTTCGGTTCCTCCACTTCCAAGTTGAGGCGTACACCTCTATCATGCACTACAACAGCTATCTCTATTATATAATCTGAAAACAGTAACCATCATAATTGCTTTTAAGCTAATTTTACATTTTAGGCATAATTGTCAGCATTTAGGCCTAATTTACAACTTTAATTTCGTAAGTAGCAACTAACGGAGATTTGGATTGTATACAGTAAGCCTATTCATTTTAGCAACACGGTATGCCTCCGCGCACACAATTACAGTGTTACAACGTAATGCGCAACGTAGCCTAATATAAATCAGTGGTAGTAGGGAACGGACTGGAGAAACGCTGCAGCAGCGACTCGTAGCAACTATTGACGTTGCCATGGTAACGTGATTTTATATCAAATTTTCATTTTTTAGGCCTAATTTTTTTAACGGCAGTTTTAGTTTCGTAAGTAGTAGATAGGCCTAATGGAGAATTTGGTTCGATCGTTAGCCTATTCATTCATGCAACAATGCGACAAGACTCTTTTAAACGAAGCTAAAATGTTTTTGTTTTTACGGCTGCGTTAACACAACTCTTTAGGATTTCAATTCGACGATGAAATGTTATAATTTAATTTAGTTACGTCGAAGAAGTCTATTAGCTATAAGGAGGCAACGATGTTTTAATTTTCCATGTTATTTAACTAACTTTTGACACTGAATCGAACGTTGTAAACAGTGGTCGTCAATTTCTGGTAACCGTTGCGAAGTTGAAAAAAGCGACGGACAGACGGACAAAGTCGTTGCAATAGTCTTCTCAGCCGGTACGGCTGTACAGAAGACTAAAAATGGCACTTCTAGTCAAGACAATGCTTTGAGAGCGGACTTCTTAGGCTTAAAAGAACGTTGTTTTCTCCAACAACAAAAATCGCGCGTTATAGGCTTAAGAAATCCAGTCTAATAGCATTGGCTTCAATAAGATGATCTTCCTTTCTCCCTCCAGTGCTCCTTGCAGCTAACCCAGTTACTGGCTCCACCATAGAGTTACACACAATAATACTACGTCGTGTCACTGTCCTATAGCCCTCCCCAGAGTAAACTAAGCATGATAGGGAAAAAATGAAAGTATCGACAGGTAGCCCATTTTATTGTGGGTTTATACTCACAAGCTCAATATTCAGTGTTCACTCCATTGGCGTCACAAACAGATTGAAGACGAGCAGGGTAGGAAGACAAAAGTAACTCGAAAAGCTCCGTGTTTCTTTGGTAACGAAGAGTGGCCATAATTCTCCCGATTTGAATGTCTGTGAAAACTTTGGATCTATTTTAAAGGACAATGTTGAAAAAAAAAGGGTGCCATCAGAACCTCTAGCAACTCGACTTAGTCGTACTAGGATGGAGGAGCACGTCGCTGCTGTGCTTCGGAAAATGGAGTTTAACGCGGAGCTTTTTGAGTCACTTTTGAATTCCTACTCTGCTCGCCTTCAATCTGGTCGTAACGCCAATGGAGTGAACACTGAACATTGAGCTTGTGAGTGTAAACCACAATAAAATTTGCTACTTATCGGTACTTTCACTTTCCCCCTATCATGCTTAGTTTACTCTGGGGAGTTGGGGGGAGGGGGCTATCATTGTTTGGCACCCCTTAGATAAGAACCTTGGTCTTCAGCAAGCTCGTTATTAGCTGATCAAAACTTTTCTACCAGTTACACTCTCCTTTAATAAACTTACCGCAAAAAGGCAAGGAACCCTGCCAAGTTCCGTCAGCAGTACATTTTCGGACTGACGAACCTAGTAAGTAGCGAAGTGGCTCGCAGAAGAATCGAACTGAATCTCCTTCAGCGAAGCCAGTTTGGACGGGAACTGCGAATCCGTGGGCCGGACGACCAGGATAGCCACAGACGGGAGTCCACGATAAACTGGACGCCCCAACTACAAAACCTGTAAAATATCATCCCAATATAACGGAAATTATTGAAGTGGTTTTGGTTTCAGTTTTAAGCAGATTAACTATGTAGATGCAATATCCACCCAAAAACAAAACTGGTTTAAGAGAAGCCGTCAAGTTTCCAAAAAGGTTCGGCCCTTGAGTAGTGGTATCATTCGGTTAGGAAAAGGCTGTCAAAATAAGTAATAGTTATTGGTGAGAAACTCAAGGTTATCGATTTTTAACCCACGGCTGCGATTATTGGCCCGGCTCAAGTATGCAAATATGTTGAAAGCGGAGCTCGAGATATATTTGCATACGCGAACCAGGGTAATAAACGCAGCCGTGGGTTAAAAATCGATAACCGTGTGTTTTCACCAATAACTAATTTATACCACGGTTGGGACGTCAAGCTAACTCGTATTTAATTAAAACGTGTTTGTGTTTTGTGAAATACGGTAATCAATCAGTATGTTGCTATGAATGAACGTCATTCGACTTTAGTTTATGGAGGGGGGGGGGGAGGGGAAAAGTCCGGACAAGTCCTTTGGGTCAAGTTTGTAAAGGGAGGGGGGAGTGGGTGGGAAGGAGACAAACGCGTCGTTTGGCCAGATTCTGCCTTAGTTGTAAAAGACACAAGTGACTAGTGGCCGCCATGCTCATATGCATTTTATCTGGATAGGGCGGACGTTAATGTCGTTGAATCTAGGCGGGCGACACACTAGTGTGTGTTCTGAAACATCAACGTTATTCACACCTTTTTTTCAACAAGAACACGTTAAGCTATATCACTAATAACGACGTACGAAGTTTCAGTCGCATTGTTATTTTTCCTCAGATGCCTGAAAACAGCCAAACTGCCTTAGCTGTAGAAGACACAAGTGTCTAGTGGTCACTGCGCTCGTGTAGATTTTAGCTGGACAGGACGGGCGTTAATGTTATCGTTGAATCCTGGCGGGCTAGGGCAAATATGCACCTTACTCACTTTTTTCGACAAGAAAACGTTGAGCTGTGTAACCATTTTTTTTATACATTATTATTTTTATAATGTAAACGCGCTACAACACGTTTTTAACTTACCTGTTAAAAACCACAAAAATCCACTCAAGAAAGCATTGGGATTAAGTCCTAAACACATAATAATCAGCTTGATAATCCCAAACATCGAAACATTGAACTCCGTTGTATTGCTAGATGGCTAAATGCCTGAATAACAAGCAGTTTAATAACACGAGGTCTGGGCTGAATGCTAACTTCCTGTTAAAATCCGTCATTTCCTAAAGTAACGGAAGGAATTGTAGGCCTAGTGATAAGCCCCGAGACTGTCTTGCCAACTCCATCCTTGCACGCTAATTAGTAGAAAAGTGTTTGAACTGCGGTTCCCCTTCCTCATTTTTTTTTTTAAAGTTGGTGTTTAATCTGAGCTGAGGTTGCCCATATTAAGAAACCGTTTTGACGGGCATTCAATAGCGACAAGTAACGATTAGCGGGTAATGGGAACTGGGACAGCCTAAAGGTTAAAGTCCAGGGCCGACGCTAAGGGGTAGGAGTAGAGTTGGGGGAGCGCTCTCCCTCCCCCCCTCTCCGCCACCCATCAGATCAAAATCAAACGTATAAACGAAGTAAATTCTGGTATACTTAAGGCCGCCCGCGCACTGAGTGACTTGGCCGCGCGGCCAGGTCCCTGCAGCCAATGAGAATGCTTACCGTTTATGTAAAACCGCGCACTAATCATTTCATTGGCTGCAGCCACTTGGCCGCGCGGCCATGTCGTTCAGTGCGCGGGCGGCCTAAAAGTCACAGCAACAGGATGGACTTAAGGTTACATCAATAGAGCCTAGTTGTTACTGTGAGAGTTAGTTGTAAAATCATCTTTTTTTTCAGCTGGATTTAAAAATATTCTCAAAAAAGTGGGGTTGAAAAATTTAAGAACGTTCGGTGTGAAAAAGAGAATTGCAATAGTGTTAGTTTTAATTTTTTTTTTGGGGGGGGGGGGCGGGTTGGGGGAAACGGCAAACGTAAAATTTTTCGGTTGCTGCTCCACAGCCGCCTCCTCAGTAAAGTGATTCTGGCGTCGTCCCTGTTGAAGTCCCTTTGCTGCATGTTGGTTTCACTGCATGACGAGTTGATGTGCAACATTCAGTCAAGCCTACGTCAATGTTGCAAGCACCATTTTTTTGAGACACTCAAAATTATGAAGAAATTTGGTTCTCTTAAGCATGCTTTAAAGGCGGGTATCACCAAATGAAAGTCTGCTGCATCTAGCTCCATCGCGTTCTCTCCAGTGATTGCTCGCAGCAAGCAAAGAAATGCATAAAGCAATATCTTAACACCAGTAAACAAGCCACGTGCCTTTTTAAACATTGAGTAAAAATTGGTATGTCCTCATGCACCTGGGAGCAATCTGTAAAGGGTTAACGATAGTGCTGCCACTAGATGGCGCCACGGTATTTTCTTTATATTCTACCGTGGCGCCACCTAGTGGCGGTAATATCGTTATTCTTTACAGCTTGCTTGCAGGCGCACGTGGACGTACCAAAGTTTTACTCAATAATTAAGGAAGGTACTTGGCTTGTTTGTTGTGGTAAACGACATTTCTTTGTGCCTTTCCTTTGCTTGAGCAAGTGCTAGAGAAACTAGAGAGCACTAGCTTGCGCTATACCACACGCCATGGCTGTTTGCTGTGACGTGCATATCACGTGACTGGGTTAGTCCAATCAGACGGCCAAACAGCCGTTGTTCTCGTTCGTCATTGGCTAACTCATGGTGACGTCATGGCAAACAGCCATTGCGCACGGTTTAGATGCTGCAAACTTTCGTTTGGTGGCAACCCGCTTTTAATGTCGGCGTGTCTTGGCAATAAATCTATTCGCATTCGAAACGCAGCCACGTTGTTAAAGAACTTTTTCGTTGCTGATTGGCTGTTGGTGGAGTAACGTCATCATATGCGAGATTAATTTGTTCTTACGTTTGGTCTACCACAAGCCAGACGTATGAAAACGCGAGCATTAAAGCACATGAATGAAAAATTAATGTATCATGAAAGCCTAATCCAGATTGGTTTGTTGCCAACACCAACACGTAGGCGATGCCATGTGGGAGCGACCTGTTATAGACAGCACTAGAACCAGAATAACGTGAAATTTTAGAAATGTGAGAGTTAGAGGCATATAACTTCAAAATTGGGGCCTGGAGGCTGGAGTGCAGTGGATGACCCCTTCATAAAAGAACGAAATTATTGCCACACAAAGTAAGAGCCCACTAAAGAGGGCCCCTTTCATTAAAATAAAAGAAGTGCAGTTTTGCCACACAAGGCAAGAGCCCAATGGAGGCCGCCCACCTTCATAAAGAAAACGACAGTTTTTCTCACCAAGGCAAAAGCCCAGTGATGGCAGCCCCTTCCCCCTCCCCTTCATGAAAAAATGCAGCTTTCGCACGCAAGGAGAAAGCCCAGTGATGGAACCATTCATTAAAGAAAAAAAATCCAGTTTTTGCCACGCAAGGCGAGAGCCCAGTGGAGGCCCTTCACGGAAAACAAAAATGCAGTTTTTTGCCATATAGTGGACCCTTCCCCCCCCCCCCCAAAAAAAAATTACGTTTTTGCCACACACGACAGAACTTTCGCGGAACTACAGCAATAACTAACTACCTGATGTTTTTTGCGGTTACAACAAATTTTAAATTGGGGCGAGTGAGGGGAGGGGGGGCCCAAAGGCGGTGGGTCCAGAGGCCGCTGCCTCCGCTTTGCCATTCGCGTGTTCGCACTCATGAATGAGATGAGCGCGGCACCAACGCGTCAGCGAAAGAAGAGGTCACTGCGCCAAGTCGCCTGGTTAATAGGGATAATTTTGGAGGCCTTTTCTTGGTTGGACGACGATGATATCTCTACTTTCTAAGGTTCATATATTTTTAGAAGCTCACATCGGTTTTTCTTAATACCATTATTGTGTTGGACGGATATCACAAGTTTCATAAGACTTAAAAGCAGAAAAAGTCGCATGTAACTCAATGCTAATTTAATTTGGAAGAGATTGTATTTAAACGAAGCAACATTCTGCATTTAAGACTGGGCTTGGGAGAATACAAATTACAATAATCTAAAAAAGAAAACGGCCCCGACTGAGACTCGAACCCAGGACTTCCGGCTAACTAGGACGGGCGCACTAAACACTGCGCTACCGGGATGGATCCTGCCTACAGGCTCCAGCAGGGTTGCAAGGAGAGAAAGCAACTTTGCTTCTTTGCCTCCATATAGGAAATAAAGCAAATAACGAACAAAGAACAAATCAAAAAGCAGTGGCAGATCCAGTGGTGGGTTTGGGGTGCACCCCATGCTCCAATTTGGGAAGTTCTGACGTCCCCCCCCCCTCCCCCATGGCTCTACTGGCGGCTGGCTCGGCACCCCTCTGATAAATCCACCACGCACGCCAAGTCTAGATCCACCAGTTTAGATCCATCAGTCACGTAAACGTCTTCGAGCAGGGTGGAGTTCTAACTGGAAAACCGGGAAAACGCAGGGAATTTATCGAGTCTGGAAAATCGAGGGGAAAATCAGGGAATTTGAAAAACCGTATACTGAACGTCAGGGAATTTTAACTTTAATTTTGCCGGAAAGTATTTTTTATCTATAAAGAATAACTAATTTGGATTTCATTTTCTACTTCTAAAACCTTCACTTTATTATTTTCAGTGAGAACTTCATGTCATTTTTGTTTCATTTATGATAAAGCGAAAACTCCTCAGGGGTATAAGTAGCGTGGGACGTTACGTTGTTAAGTGCGTTTCTAATTTTGTTAAGATTATATGGCTTTCCTATAACTCTTAACAAATACCAGTTAGGGCAGTGCAATCTTTTGATTTAGCAAAGCAGTGCGGTATAATCATTGCGATTTGAGTGAAATGTGTAAAAAAAAAATAATTTCCTGCGACCGAAAAAAATCAGGGAAAAGTGTCAGTATTGGTCTGGAAAACCTGGAAAAATCAGGAAATTGCACCATGAATCTTTGAACTCCACCTGTCGAGTCCTAGTCGGGGCAGTTGTCTTTTCTTTCCTTCTCAGATTAGTGTCTCTTACAGTTTGGAAAGGCCAGTCTTTAGCGCTTACTGTTTGCTTTGTTTACCCTTTACCTTGCTATTTATACGTACGTGCCTAGACACACACTAGTGCATCACGATAAATGTAAACAACGTTGCAAAGAAATTGTATTCACGTCCAATTCATGCAAAATAAACCAACTGTAAAAACAAAGCAAAATAAACAAAGCCAAAAACTGGTAAAGTGAGAGTAGTTCGGCCCTTCAAAGAAGTGATATCAACACACCAAAACTAACTAAATATTGTAATACAAATTACAACAAAATTAAAACCAAACCAAAAACCCATAAAGAGGTGACTAAGTTGAGAATGGTTCGGCCTATAGGCAAAATGTAGTAGCAAATTGTTGAAAACCAATTTCTTGTTGACGTGGCACTTTATAGTACACATCTGTACAGTAGTGGAGTTGAGCCAATACACAATTTAAAAAAAAGGAGTGATATCATATCAAAAACCAAAACTGGTAAAAGAGGTCGCCAAGTTCCGAATGGTTCGGCCCATCAAAGGAGTGATATCAACACACCTTCGAACTATTAAGCAGTGCGATTAACTTGGCGAATGTTTTGGTGTGTTGATATCACTCCTTTGAAGGGCCGAACCATTCGGAACTTGGCGGCCCCTTTTACCAGTTTTGGTTTTAGATATGATTTATAGCATGCATCAGATGTAGTGTGGAGATCAAGAAGCAAGTTGCTTTCCCTCCTTGTATATATGCATATGCTTGTGACCTTTAACTCACCACTGAAGAAGGTTGAACAGTTTCTCAGCTGGACTGGAGCTTGTAGCCAGGGCTCGCCCCGGTAGTGCTGCCGTCTCCCGGCCCAGTATGTGGGAATTCTTGGATTCGAGTGCCAGTCGAGGGGCAGTTGTCTTTTCTGACTTGCTCAGACTAGCACTGTCAGCAATTCCTGCGTACAACGATGCTTGGGCAAGCGGAAAGTAACACTGTCGGCCAGCACGAACCACATGAAACGACCCGAGTTTCTGCTTAACTAATACAGTTTAAAACCAAAGGACACCAAGGCTTCAATTTTGAAGGCCTCAAGGTCTCAAAATTGCGCGGCCAACATAATTGAATGATTTAGTTATTTCCCAAATGTAGGCTTAGTGAACGCTTTTGAACTGTTTCAGAAAGCAACAAGCAACTACCGCCAACAATACAGAACAAACTAAGCAGTGGAATGGGCAAAAGCAGAGTTTCAACAACCCACCGGAAAGGGTGTTTCCTAGATGCTGCCCAAGATGTCTGCCGGGAGCTTAATAAAACCACTTAACAACCCCAAAACATTAATACAAAAGGTTTTTCAACGGATTCTGGCTCCGTTTGCTATAGAAAATAACGTACTAAAAGTCGAGTTTCCGAGGACCACCGGAAATGGGTTTTTCCAAGATGGCGTCCAAGATGGCTGCCAGTAGCTGAAAATCTTAAACACAATTAAACTTAGGAAGATGGTTTTGGTGTTTAACCTTATATTTTATGACCCAAGGAGTCTGATGGAATCAAGTAAATATGTATAGAATTATCTATACTATAATAAAAGCAGTAAAACGGAACTAGATGAGGAGGAGTTGAAAGAGGAGGAAGTGACGTGAAAGGTATTGTTATCGATTCCCTGTAACAATTTCTTTTTGCAAGGGAGCAATGAATACGGCCGTGAACATTCATTCTTAAAGCAGTAGAACGAAACCGGAAGAGGAGGAGTTGGAAGAGGAGGAAACAATGTAAAAGGATGGAGAAAAACAGCGAGCAGGTTTATTCTATTAAGGGCAACAGTGTGAAGAGTATTGTCATTACGTAGTAAGATTCAGAAACAAACAAAACATTACATCGTATTATTTTAGTACACGTTTTAAACTTGGAGTATTTTGTATAGTCAGTATATTGTGATTGGTTAGGGGGCCATCCTACTTATCCAAAGGTTCGAATCCCGTCCAAGCTGCGAAAATGGGTTATTAAATTTAAGAAAATTAGGAGGTGCAGCTAACACAAGGTAGATATAACACAAGGTAGATATATAAGCGTTAATGATATATATCTCCTTCGTATGAGATCTATAGTAGTTTTATTTTGCTCAAAGAAGAAAAATATAAAGAAAAACATTTCTTGCAGTCAATCACTGGAGGCAGCCATGCTTAGGGAAGTGACGTCACAGGCCACCTCCTGCGGTTCACAGCGGGTGTCATTAACTGAAAACCAAGGCCTGTTACTTTGTTAAGGCCATTGCTAAATATTTTTCACTATTTACATACGTTTACCAAACAGTGAAACCGGGCATTATGCCAAAACCTAAAAAACAAATTCATTTGTAAGTAATCTGTTAACTAGACAGTGCTGTCCTGGGGTGCCCTGGACTACACAACATCCGAGATATGCAACGCCATGGGATGCGTAATTTCGTGACAATCTATCTGTGTTCACAAATTGTATTGTATGAATTAAGGGAAGTCATTTTCAATGCCAAAGTAATACCCGTAAATGGAAGGACTGAGTAAAAGTCGCTACTCTATTGTATCCTATTGCGTTAAAAATTGTTCCCCAGTGAAACTATCGACTCTGCCTGGTGAAATTCGGCGAACAATCCTAAATGTCTTCTTGTGCTACAAACGACGCTTGTATAAACCATTGTTGTGTCCAACGGAGGCGGCTATGGAGGAATGGCCTAGCACAACTGACGCAGGGCCGTAAAGTACGGGGGGGGGGGGGGAAACTCCCCCCCAGGTTTGAGTTTGGGGGGGGGCCGCCAAATAATTAAAAAAGTTAGCGAGACGGACCTACACAGTAAATAAAAAACGATTGTTTTTTGAATTTTGAACGAATATTCGAATCTTCTTATAGTGACAAACAATGGCCTTGAGGTAATTTGTTGCTGTAGGACGTCCTTTTACGATGATGATATATAATAGTTAGCATTTCTAAAAATAATTCCCGAACTTGGAATGGGAACTACATTAATAACTCAACGAATTATTAAAAGCTAAATTAAGTATGTTAGATTGATTTTATGAATGATTAGGTAGGGAAACATTTGAAAAGTTTTCATAATAGAGGCCAGTGATTGGTTTTGGGTAACGGTAACTAGTGACGTGTACGGTGTAGTCGTGTACTTCCCTTCCCGCCCGCTGTCAGTTCAGTACGTCAATATTCAGTCGCAACGTCACAATGCCTAAACCAAAACTGTCTGGAGCACAAAATCGTAAAAAACGTCGTTATCAAGAAGATGAGGGTAAGAAACTGAGAGGAAGATTGGATGATTATTTAAAAAAGTCTAGTGTGACTGTGGCAAACAAAACTACTGCTGGTGGTGACGATGGCGACCACACCGCAGTTGGCAAACAAACCGAAAGTGAAAGTTGTGATGACTTTCAATCCGCCCATTCACCACCACCATCTAAGTCGCCTGACAACACCGCCATTACGTATCCCGCTCCCGCTACCATTGAAAGTGCTTCTGACGATCCCGATACCATTAATGTTTTGTGAGCTTGACCAACTGATCCAAGTTTACTTTCGGGGTGTATGGGAAGGGGCACCATTTCTGTGCTTTGCCCCCGGGCGCCAAACGACTTGGTTACGGCCCTGAACTGACGTCACAAATCAACCAATATGCCGCACACAAATGATGTCACAAACAAATCCCCCCGCACTGATGCGTAAGGTTGAAAGAAGCATAGAATGATAGACTCGTTGGTAAACTGACGGCAAGACGGGATCCAGTCTGTATCTGTAACGTGACAAGAGCGCCAGTATTGCACAATTGCCGCTTAAGATAAAGTGGTGACATATTCTTTTGGTAACGTCCTGTATTCACACTTTGTGACAGTGTGCAAGTAGTAGTAAAATGATTGAATGTATCACATTTAAGTATGCAAATCTATGCAGATCTATGTAAATTTGTGTAAATCTGCAAGATTTTATGTAAATCTTTAAATCTTCCGCAAATCCATGTAAATCCTTAAATCTTTTGTAAATCGTTTAAATCCCAGAAAATCCGTAAATCTCCTTAAATCCGTTGGAAGATTTACAGATTTACAAATCTCGTACACTTTTTTGTCTTTGTCGAACCCCTCGAGTGTGTCAGGGTATCGACAGTGCAGCATCATTTGGCGTGACTGCTACAGTGACATCATGGATGAATTTCGTAAATGTTACAGGAAGGAAGGAAAGAGTTCATTGCCATTTTGTCTTTAATTCTCAATTTGTTGAGTTTATGTATGATCATGACGTGTATGGATATCCGCCTGACAGTTGGAGATAACTTGGTGTTTAATTACGTTTATCACTTTTCACATGCAAACATTCGTTTACAAAACACTGTTATAAAATTACGTATATACCAGAAACTATTCCTTCGATTGTAAAGAAAGTTTTATCGCATCAATTTTACACTGTTAAGTAAATGTGGATGCATCATCTTCGCTTGTTTAGATAAGAAGGGAACATTTATTGACTTTAGTTAAGACGAACTGGAAAATATTTTTATTCGCGTTGGTGCTATACAGGATATAAATTCATGGAGTTTAAATACAAAAAAAGAAACTTCATTATTTTGTGTTCGTCACTTTTCTTCTTTTTCTTTTTTGATTACATATGGAGACTGAGAATAGGTGAGGTTGTAACATATGATATCAAACCAATTTGATATTACATAGGGGGAGCCTTTGTAGCTCGTGTTGATACACAGGGTGGTCCAAAAGTCTGTTGCACCCCACCAAAGCCCTACAGAATTGGAATTAGGCACCTGACTCATAGGACTTTGTTTTGTCCCTAAGATAAGGGCCACCCACTGAGCTTGCATTGGAGCGCTTGCCCCCCCCCCCTCTACCTCCAGATATAAAATTTAACTTTTTTCTTGTGAGAAATAGACGTTTGGTTCCAATTGGAGAAATATGCGCATGGCCCAAACAACGTGATAGCCGAAAATGGCATGCTAATTTGATAAACGGGATGCGTTTTATTACATCTTCAGCTTAGCCCCCATGCCCACATGAGGCTTCCGTGCACGGTGCAGGAAACTGTACGGTGCACCCATCGAAAATGTTTAACAGCACTGAGATTACACACCTGATACATACAACCAAAGTTTGTTCCTAAGATGAAGGCCACTGCATGAGCTTGCATTGGGGCGCCAGGCCCCCCCCCCCCTCCTTAACCCCCAGATACAAAGTTTATCTATAATCCTGGGTTGGGAACGTTCAAGCAATACGTCTCAAGGAAGTAATACGCTCAAGAAACATGCTATTTTCATCACCACCCCCCACCCCTCGTGATCAATCGTCATCAATTGACGAACAGACACAGGTGATAGTGCCTGCACTCTTTAATTTATAGAAGGTGTTAGGAATCAACTGCCCAAACCAGGGGTATTAGTCATGTTTATTATAGGGAACAGAAATAAACTTGGTAACTAGGGGTTGAGGGGGGGGGGCAGGATGTCTCAATGTAAGGTCCTGCATTACCCGTCCCCCCCATCTTAGGGATAAAGATCCGTCATATATGTCAGGTGTGTAATCTCAGTGCTGTAGTACATTTGGTGAGTGCACCCGCACCGGACAATTTCCCATACCGTGCTACATTGAAGATGTAATAAAACACATCCTGTTTATCTCATTTTGGCCGTTTTGGGCGATCAGGTTGGCTGGGTCATGCACATAATTCCTCAATTGGAAGCAAACCTATTTTTGACAGGAACAAAAATAAGTTTTACAACTGGGGGTTGAGGGAAGCAGGGCGCCCCAATGCAAGCTCATGCAGTGGCTCCAATTTTAGGAACAAACTTTGGTTCTCTGTGTCGGATGTAATTGTAGTGCTGTAAATCATTTGATGGGTGCACCGGACAATTTCCCTCACGGTGCAGGGAAGCCTCATCTGGCCCTGGGGGCTACATTGAAGGTGTAATAAAGCGCATCCTGTTTATCCAATTAACATGCCGTTTTCGGCTATCACGTTGTCTGGGCCGTGCACGTATTTCTCCAATTGGAACCAAACGTCTGTTTTCTCTCAGGAAAAAAGTTAAATTTTATATTTGGGGGTTGAGGTGATGGGGCAGGGTGCCCCAACGCAAGCTCAGTGTGTGGCCCCCATCTTAGAGACAAAGCAAAGTCTTATAAGTCAGGTGTGTAATTGCGATTCCGTAAGGCTTTTGGTGGGGAGCAACGGACTTTTAGACCACCCTGTATATGGAAGGGGCTCGTGAGAAGTTATGCACGAGTGTTTACAATTTTGAGTAGAATATGCTATTTACTATTTTTTAGCAGATTGTATAACACGATACCACGGACTTGACAGCAATTACAATACACGAGTCAACGTCATTCGGATAAACTTTACAAAAATCCAGTTTCATCATTATCAATGTTACCTCTCGCGAACTTTTGCCAAAGTGGACAGAATGAATTCCATTTTCTTATAATCGCTCAAAGGTTCACCTTCTTGTACAAAATCACCGACAAGAAAGTCACAATATACATACATCACAACGTCTTTTACTTTATATAGTAAATCAAATTCTTTCTGCCATCTGAAATATCATGATTTAGCCACTTTGTGTGCAGATAAATATCCATAATGGTCCCGTCTTTCTTCGAGGTTTTTTTTTTTTTTAACATTGTGAAGGTGTACAATAAAGATCTCCCATCTCACATAATATGCCAGGCCACTTTTCTTCTTGGTTTTTCTATGACTAATTTTTACAGTTTAAAGTGTGCTCCTTTTAACTGCTATTAAAGGTAGATAAGTTACGTCAGTAAATGTAGGTAAGTAAGCTTGTCGAGGGTGCATCATTACTTTGAATTATATGAGCACCATCAGCTTGGATTTATGGTAACAAGGTCAATAAGGTACACATTTTCAGCAAACCCCCCCTCCCCCCACCCAAATAAGAGTCAGGTGGGCTTAGTATTGTGAGCATTATAGGCGTAATGGTTAGGGTTCGAAAACTTGTCCTAGCCGCCACACATTATTTTGTGCCGCCATATTGGATTTGTGATGAGCAGTGCTCTGACTTTTTAAGTTATTTTTTAAAATGTTACATTTGTACATTCCTGTGCTTTGCTGCGAGCAAGTGCTAGACAGAACAACATAGCGCTAAATGCTGCAGACTTTCATTGGTGGCAACCAGCCTTTAATTATTCTGTAGGCATTCATTTTACTACTGTTGTGTACGCGGTTTATCTTGAGTCCTGCAGATATTTTATGAGTGGCTACGTTTTCCTGGAGAGGGCGGCATTAATCGACGGCCTCCATTGTTTTTGTAATCATCTCGGATATCAACAAGGTACTCTGCTACCAAAAACATACAATTGATTATCTGTGTCGTTCTGAGGCGAACTCAAGATAGGCCGCGGACACTTTAATGTGGTATTAACAAAACTGCTCCGCCTACCAATGCTGCCTCTGTAGGAATATGCACAAACTGGAAAAACCTACCGGGCCATAAAAGGACTGACCCAGGCTCATAAGTATAGAACACAAAAACCCTAAAATTTAATTTAAGCCCTAAAACCATTCAGCTCTTGGAATTAGGGTCAAGACGGTCATGCATATGCAGAAAATACTTAAAAACGATAAACCGTACCAAATACAGAACTTTACCTTAAAACTTTTGACACGACCAAAGCCTTGTTTAAATATACATATATTTAAATATATTACTTAAAGCTGGTTATTAAATTAAACCTACCAGCCTGTAATCGTGCACACTGCAAATAATGTCTAGTGAAAAACTACTATAGTTTTGGGCAAACCTTACAAACAAGATTTATTGGGGAAACCGCTACATAATGGGAGCACTGAAGGTTTAACCACGGAAGCATTGCCCTAACTATGCCTTACGCAATTCGACCGAACCAATTCATGCCCTGATTAAGAGTTTGGCTTGAACTAATTCATTAACCAATTAATTCACCTTCTTAATCGATACGTTACCCTCGGAATTAAACGATTAAAAATAATGGCTGGTCAGTATAGTACCACCTCGCGTTAATAACATTAACGGTTAACAATGCCATGTAATTATTACAATACTACTTTCATTCTTGAGGAAATTCACTACTTACCTCCCTAAAAACATTAATCTTTAAACATTAAACTTCAGTCTTCAAACCCAAATTTCTGGCACATGTCCGTATCGATTGGATCTTTTTTGCATTTACACAAAACGGTATTATTATTATTTTTTTTTTTAGAAAAAAACCTTATTTGAATATGACCTTACTTACTCAATATGAACTTATTAGCACTGCTAAGCTTATAAAACACTTGCTATAAATCAGCACAATTTAAAACAATTTTTTCCTATCATGCCCCTCCCTTTAAAAGATCAAGTCGATACGGACTTTATATTTTTTTACATTTATACTTGTAAAACACTTGCTACAAATCAATACAATTAAAAACAACTTTTTCCTTTCACATCCCTCCCCATTAACGTCTAAAGTGGATAGTATAACATTAAAAAAACCTATGCTAGTATGGCTCATACTACTGCTTGGGTGAAAACTGGGCATGAGCTATAGCTATAGCTCATAACGTATAGCTTGGGTATGAGCTATAATAGCATATAGGTTTTTTTTTTTTTTACTATCCACCTTCACCCAAGCAGTAGTATGAGCTATACTAGCATAGGTTTTTATTTGTATTACTATCCACCTTAGACGTTAAAGGGGAGGGACGTGAAAAGAACATTTTTTAATTGTTTACTTACAAACCCATGCTATAAAATCTAACTTTTACGCTTTGTCGTTGTTGGTCAGTATTTTATTTTAAAGTTACTGTTTTTACACAAGGATTAAAAACACCGTTCGATAGTAATGTGCAAACTTGAGCCTAATGCTATACTTTTTATAATAATAATAATTTCGACTTTTTATGCAGCATTGAAACTGTTAAAACTAAAAATGTAACGCACTTATGTTGCCATGCCTTTTAAAGATTTTAGGCAAAAAATAAAATAAAAACAACATGGTTTAAATTTTTTTTAAAGTTCATTATGGTTTAAAGTTCCTTAATAGCCAAAATAATGTTGGAATGCAATTGAATTGAATATTTTACAAATTTTTCAATTAGTGTAATACGAAAACTGAAGTTCGAATTATCACCTCTGTCACACAGAAAAAGTTAGGAAAAGTTCCAAAGTATCGAAATTTTGCCACCAGATGTCTCTCACGCTTCTCTGCGTAAGCATCACACAGCAGCGGTATTTTTGGCCTGTCGGGTACTAAGGGGTGAAATTCTGAAAAGAAAGGTAGGAAATCTTTTGTCAACTCAGACACTAGTATTTAGTGGTGTTCCACAATGTTTTGTGCTATTACTTGTACTTAGATATAACATAAATTCGATCTACACTACAGTTCACGTCCGAGGCAAAAATAGTTAACCACTTATTCGGCCTAATTTGCACATGTCTGTGAAAGCATGTTTCATCAGCTCAGTCACAGTCAGATCCTCACAAAAGTTGTGACGGTGGTGGTGCCCCATGTTAATGGATGGGACAGTCCCATGTTAAACTTTAGAACAAAAAAAAAATTTTATGCTCTGCTTTACTACTACTTTAGCTAAAAAATATTTTTTTCAATGTTTGCAAAATCGAATTAAATGGTAGGAAAAAACGTACACTTTCGGGAGAATGACCCACATGGCTCAGCTAATCCAGTCATCAGCACCAGTCCCAATATTCTTTTCGGGCTATAAAATCTTTTAATCGGTGGGGCTATCCAGCCAAATGAAGGGCTCCTCCCATCACCTTGTGGCAC
The DNA here is from genome assembly GCA_023313725.1 of Lithobius niger. Taxonomy (NCBI): domain Eukaryota; kingdom Metazoa; phylum Arthropoda; class Chilopoda; order Lithobiomorpha; family Lithobiidae; genus Lithobius; species Lithobius niger. Next base: position 17,079 of record JAHWFP010049494.1, on the reverse strand, counting down.
TACACGCAGGACATCAACGGTACCTCCTACTCTGTCTGCTGCTCGACCACCTAAGCTAACCTAACTTAATCTAACCTAACCTAACCTCACTTGCTTTAATAATCCAAACTATCTTCTGCTACCTACACTTCATCCCAGATGACCACGGAACAGTAGCACGGCATAGCTACCAATTGTTAGAAGGAGGCATTTACAGAGGTAAGTACTAAGAATGATAGAAGTGAGAAGAAGAAAAACATAGCATGGTACAGTTCCGGCAAAAAGTAAATTTACAAACATAATGTCGTTGTAGCGGGAAAAAAAGGCATTGTTGCATTATGGCATTGTTGAACCTGAGCAAATATCGTGCATCAGAAGACACCAAAGCACGTGCATGCCTTTGTTGACGCTTGTCTCACTATAACAATCATTCTGGGTGTTGTAAATTTACTTTCTGCTGCAACTGTACATTTAAATCAACTCTTTGCACAAATTACTTGGAGCAGCATAATACTTTACATGTTCGAATCGAATATAGTCCAGAACCCATTAGGGTTAAACGAGGGTTTTTAGCTTGGCCCACCAATAGCATGGTGGATCATCATGAGTAGAACCATCCCAAGCAGAGGACGGAGGGGGAGTGGGGCACTCCATTCAACCTTAACGACACACGCAGGTTGGAACAATAGTCAGGCAGCATGGTCTTGCTTCACGCGTATGACATGCAGTTCTGGTTGCGAACAAATAACAATCCAAAATATCTTATTGTTACTTGGTAATTGTTGCTAGAAACGACGCTTGTAGAAACCATTGTTGTCTGCAATAGAGGTGGCTGTGGACGAACAACCTCGCACAACTCACATCACAAACCACCCAATGCGTGGCACACAATTGATGTCACTAACAAAACAGACACTAGACAAAATGAGGTTCGACAGATTTCGTACATAATGCATCAGTTTTATTCATCATGCCAGATGCTTGTCATCAACATTATATCACAAGACACTTCCTCAGAATTTGAGACAGCTTATTTACGGATACTTCCACATCATATACTGTCATATTCTTGCGCTTTATTAATCTTCTTCATCTTCTCCGTCTTGTGTGTACACTATCCAGTAGAAAATATTGAATACTAAAAATATTAACGGGAAAAGGAAACGTGCAGTTCGATCTATTATATTAACTTTCCCTTTATTATCTGGAGTTTTCTCTCTTGTAAGTGGAGTCACATTGGGTGGAAACTTAAAGTGTCCCAAAGTCATGACGGTTTTCTTACCCTGCAAGATACAAGCACAACGTGATTATGTTAAATACACGTCGGTCACATCATTCCTACACTACGATTGCTAAAAGTCTAGTGGTTTTATCTGGTAACGACGAAGAACGACTCTATTTTTCACCAGTAAATGGTATTGCCACTGTATTGATGTCGTACCTGACTTCACCAGACATATTTGTTATCCAGAGCAATTTGTTTTTAACCATAATTGCTCAAACACAATTTCGATTGGTCGGATCATGCTGCATAAAAGTTATTGCTTGGGGGGTGATCATTGGTGATGATATAAGCACTGCTACCCTACTAAAACAGGAGTGGAAATACGAAATAAAAGGTCCTTAGAAAACTGAATATACAGAGAAAACACCCCTTCTTGGAAGGCGGGGGTAAAGTGTTAGGAATGATGTAATACGGCTGGGGGGGGGGGGGTTTAAAATGGGCAATTTCTTGATGACGTGATACTTGAACGGTCCCTTGCCGTAAATTAAGTAACCTTGTACTCATGTCGTGATAATTAATGCCATGTTTCATTTTTTCTTTATTTTGAGTAAAACATTAACTATTTATTGAAGGCGTAGAGTACGTAACTCTTTTATCACTAACGAAGGTTGTGTTTATCTATCCCCTCAAAACCAAAAAAAAAAATGCGCCAAACTTTTTTTAAATGGATCAGCATTAGAAAGTAGTGATATCATTCCACCAAGAAATAGGCTGCCAAGGTCCAATTAACAGAACTTGCTGCAGATATTATCGCTAAAGATGCATGACAATGGTTATGTGGGTGTATTTATACTTTATGCTTTCAGTATATCCTGCACAATGCCCGCAATGCCCGCAATTCTGCGTCTATCCAGAATTCTTACGAATATCCAAACTAATATTAAGAAACTCTAGAAGTTTCGAGAAATTCTCAAAACTGGTCGTACTGAATCGCCCTGTGTCTATCGCTATCAAGAGTCAGAGGCTATTGTACATAGACCCAGATTTTGTCCAAAAGCTTTTTTCCTCGTATTACGTGCCAGATGTCACCACAACATTCCTTAAATAGCTAAATGCTCATTAGTAACGCCTTCTAGTCTAACCGTTAGTAGAGCGGTTACACAACCTCCCCTCAAAATTTACTATCAATTAGTTAGATTAAAATTACTTTTTTCGACCTAACGCCCAATATTCCCTACGTACCCTATTCCTCTGCATCTCCAGGATATAAACTAAAATTATTTATTAAATATAACAATAATTGTGACTCATGCAATGTTCGTACGTGAGTAACATGAAAATTACTACACACCTGTATCAGGTAAACAATATGAAATGCAACACAAAATGAAAACAAAAATTAACCACACATCCTGCTAAGCCAATAATTACTGTTTCATGTCAATGTTCACTGCACCAAATTAATGAATGAAGTAAGTATATGTCATGCATCACACAATTATCAAAGTTAATAAGCAAGCAGAATAAATTATACATACACACATAAACTAACAATACCATGCCCTTAATCAATAACCATCATTAGTGCACTTGTAAAAGCACAAGGTATGTCTCCACTTACAACAACTGAAATTTAAAAAAAAACATGCAATTTCTCAATTTTAATCAAGTGATAGGTAACTACTGCTTATTATTAACCAAAAGGTAAGTACAACATTCAAGCTATTTACAAAATGCAACTAAATACTTGGACAATAAATAATTCATAATTAACCAATTGCCCCAAATGCTTTACCTATCCTGAATTCCATATTATACATGCAATCATTTACAGTGCATACCTGCAATATGCCTAACGAGTGCACACGCCAACTAAGGTATCTTTCCAACATGCACATGCCATGACAAAATTGAATGATCATGCTGTACCCCAAATAGGCTACTCATGTAAAAATAAGGTACCGAAATCAGACGTACACAGATAAGTATAGTGTTACCCAGCATAAAATGTTTGAAATAAAATTCATGCTATAACCCGTCTGCATGTGTTTATTATTCAAATTAGTATATATATATCACATTTCAAGTTTTGCACTTTAATGTCAGATCATCCTGGCAGCATTTTTCCATCATTAAAGTTCCTATCAGAAAACAGATAACTTAAGCACTTTGCTGTAATAACCTCCATTAATAAGTGTACCATGCCGGTACGCATATTTTTTGTCCATCTGCACATAACAATTGTAATGTAAATTTTAGTGTACTGTACCTAACCATTAATCCAACAGCGTTGGTCGTATCAACGTTTGGGACCTGAAGGAGAGAAAACCAGCCCTGTGGCTGGCCTGAAAAATAACTAATTTCTTTTTTGGCAGTGCTTTTTCGTTTATAATCGGTTTGTAATGAAATGTGGGAAATTGTTGCCAGGCAACAATAACTGATAAGACCTAGGTAAGTAGACGTGCCAGTCGTTGCCCTAACAAGAAAGTAGATAAAAAGATGTAGCAGAGGTCGTCCCTGCAATAACAACATCCTGGTATTAATAGAAAAGGCTTTTGGCACGTAAAGCTATTGGTCACAGAATAAACATTAGCAAGGTTGTTGTTGTTGTTGTTGTTGTTGTTGTTGTTGTTGCTGCTGCTGTTTGTTTTTAGGGAGCACGACCCCAAACTGGGGTATCTGTCCTACGACGACGAGAGGGACAATTTAGCTGAGATAAATCCAAGGAGAAATCCAGGATCTTTGACATACCACAATCGACACGAGCACGAGGCACCACAGGGTCCTTCTCCCTGGTTACAAGATTACAAGGTTACAAAATCCGTAACAATGGTTTAGCCAACCATAATTTTAAAACAAGAATCCATTGGTCCTACCTTGGAGTTGTAATAGGGAATGGGCGATCTCACTTTATTGGGCTTTGGTTTTGAACCAACTTTCAAAATTGACCACTTAAATGACGAGCTCTTTGTACACTGAACAGTAATAGCAAATTCCATCAGTGAGCCAAAGACCATCAAGACGCATGTGATCATCCAGACGTCCATTGCTTTGACATATGCCACTGCCGGAAGGTTTTTCTGAGCACTAGAAAACTGAGTTGTTAACGTGAGTAAAGATGTTAGTCCGAGAGCAACTCGAGGGGCTGCATGTTCCATATCCAACCAGAATGACATCCAAGATATCATGACGATCAAGAGGCTTGGGATGTACAGTAACATGATGTGATGGGCGATGATGCGCTTGAATCGCAGAATATACCTCAGACAGTGAAGGTGGTTGTCGTCTGAAACGTAAGAAAGGATATTTATGAGTTGAGTTGTGTGACTGTGGATGACGGTGGGACTATTAGTGCTACATCTTTTAGCCTATCTGAGTTTGCTGGGAACTAGAAGATCAGTTCTGTAATTCCATTATGGGGTATGCCGTCACAACAGCGTGGAAATAACGGCGCACGACAAAACAGCGACGACAATACAGCGACGACAATACAGCGCACAGCACATCAGCGCACAACAAAACAGCGATGAGAATACAGCGCACGGCACATCAGCGCATGACAAAACAGTGATGACAATACAGCGCACGGCTCATCAGCGCACGACAAAACAGCGATGACAATAAAGTGCACGGCACATCAGCGCACAAAAACTGGCGTGACGACAAAACAGCGCGACAACAAAATAGCTTGGAAAAAACAGCGTGCGACAAAACATCACAAAAAAACTGTTTAAAAATGATGGCGCTTCGAGAATTGCCAATGCTCTCCTTACATCAAATTACGAAGCTAGTGTTCCACAATTTGCACATTCAACTATGACCAATTTTTATGAGCTGACGGGGATGTGTGGAGGCGGGGGGTGTAGGGGGGAGGGATAATTTGTTGCTTTCGGAAGGGAGCTGCTTCGTCTTCCAGTTAGGCCGGAAAAATAAGACTGGAAAAAAAAGTTTTAATCAAACTGAAGAAAAGAAGACAACAAACAGTACAAACAGAAAGACAGTGAATAAAAATACGTAAATAATAAAAAAATAATAATTACGACTATAGTTGAATGTCAGCACATGAAAAAATGGCCGAGCACTAGCTTTGTAGTTTGGCCTGAAGAGAAAATTGACGATGCTGGAAACGTCGTCGTTTTTAGACAACGTTTTGTGGTATTTTTTTTGTAAGCTGTTTTATCTCATGCTATTTTGTCATCGCGTTGTTATGTCGTTTGCTGTTTTGTCACGCGCTGTTGTGTTGTGTGCTATATTGTCGTCTCGCTGTTATGACGTAACTGTATTGACGTGCTCCTTTATTTCCACGCTATTTTGACGTACATCCAGCTATTACAGAAGATATCTAGCTTTTTTGAACTTCTCGTTGCTCCTCATTGGTCGCATAGATTTTTTGACGTCAGTCATTATTTTTGATCGGGAAGGAAATGAAAATGTGAGCAGCACCAAATTTTCGACGACCCCCCATGACTCTCCCCACTTCAAAACCATGAATCTTCCCAGTAAGGGTCGAAAAATAATGTGACCTTTTCCCCCCTCCCCCATCAAAAAAGGTAACTTTTCGTATGCTTACTGAGACTGTCTTCAGATGCTTAGCTGCAGCCAAATTAAATAAGTCGCATTTCGCACCGGAAAGTTACCTATTTTGTAATATACCTACATCAATACACCTATTGATTATCTGTTCCGTACCAACAAGTTACCTGTTTTGCAATGCACCTACATCAAATATTGGGATTGAGGAAACATACGTCCTTTTTTGACGAAAGGCCAAGGTTAAGTTCAAAATGTTCTACAATATATAACATTTAAAACTGTAGCTATTCCTTAAACCCATTTTGTATCAAGTGTCATACAGTGGGATAAGATGAGTGCACTGTTTGCTTGCATGTCCACATCCCGAACATAAGCCAGCTAGTGAAAGAAATCAAGCAGCCAGGAGGCAAGGCTTTCTAGAACGGTTATTGCATAAACCATGCTAGGTAGTAGACTAGTAGGCTACTAATACTGACAGCTTCAGAATAGTATAAAAACACACATCGTGGGGGAGTCTGAAGGGCTCGCCCCAGAAACGGGCTGAGGTGTTTTCAGAAATGTTGACCAATGAAAATCATTTTTGAAGTTAAAAAATGACATTTTTCTCCAGTGGTCTGTGCTTTTTTGTGTTGACCCTCTTACCTAGACGGGCCAAAAAAATAAACGACCCCTCCCTCGAGTAGACCCAAAAAATTCATGATCCTCCATTTCCTCCTACTTCTCCCCTTTACCCCATCAAAGAATAATGACCGGTCACTTAGGTAACTCATGGGTAGAACATGGCAGCCCCAAATTTTACCATCAGAATGAATCTAGAAGTACTTTTGTAACTCGGACCACTGCACTGTGACTAAGGTTGGCACTAATGAACTAACTGTCGACAGGCTACTAAACCTCATCCCCACCCTTTAGCTTTGTAACGTGAAACTTGATCGTTAGGTTGCATTTTCCCCCTTTTATGGGGGAAACTCGTGAAACTCGTGGTTCAATTCACCCACATTACATGCACAATCCCGGGGCAGAACACATATCAGCCAAAGTGCCTGTAAATATAGAATGTGGTAGTTCAATGCAGGTTACCAACTAAGCCTGTTGTGAATGGAGCACACTGGGGGAGTATTTTGTGAGATATTTAGTTTTCAGTACCACACGAAAAGCAAGAAATGAGCCGAAAACTTTTAACGCAGTTTTTACATCGTCTGTCTATAGCCAATCAGACCAGTAATAACCACACAACAGCAGGCTTTAGCTAAATAAAGAAAGAAATCACAAGGTAAAGGGTTAACGAAGCAAGCAGTCTGCATTAAAGACTGGCCTTGTGAGGAAACACAATACACTAGTCTGAGAAAGAAAGAAAAGACAACTGCCCCGACTGGGACTCGAACCCAGGACATCTCGTTTACTAGCCGGGCGCTCTGGAACGGGATGTCCTGGGTTCGAGTTCCAGTCGGGTCAGTTGTCTTTTCTTTCTTTCTCAGACTAGTGTATTGTGTTTCCTCACAAGGCCAGTCTTTAATGCAGACTGCTTGCTTCGTTCAGGCTTTAGCTGCCTGTTGTCTAGATATGTGCCAAATAGTTTCCATATTAACGAATGTGTAAACAGACAGCTACATACAGAGTACTTGTTCTTTGCTTCTTGTTTTTCTGCCACCGTTTCAGAAAAAAACTACTGCACCTATACCTAAAATCTGAATCATGACTTCTACGCCATCAATTTTGTTCTCCTTCATCCTCAAAGAGATCACTTTATCAGTTGTTCGAGCCATTCCGGATTTACGGGACCCTGAACGATCAGTTTTATTACATTGTTTTAAACATTTTAATTAGGGAACAATGCCAATCAGCAAACGCCAGCCGCAAGGCATCGACTGACGAATAAAGAAATGCAAGAATGCGTTTGGAATGTCGTCCTTTAGGCTTTTGTAGAGTATTAAATCTTCTTTAATCATTAAAAACTTAAAGGTCGGTCGGTTTATATATACGTCTACTTCTCCTGAAGTAGGAAGGCTAAAATTGAGAAAGGTGTCGAAGCACAGGAAGTTACTCCAGATATCGGTAAGACGTATTTTCGTAGTTCTATAAGTTTTCCCCTAAAATAAAAGCGAAAAAACCCTTTGGACCATTGTTGAGAAAAATTTTTCAAGTTGATGGTGAGTTTTGGAATACCACATTTTCCTGCTGTGAGGATGATCCACAATTTTTGCGCCACATTGTTGTGCCAATTGTTGCGCCACATTGTTGGTCCGCATTGTTGCGCGAGTGTTGTCACTCACTACGTTTACATGGACACAAGAAAGCGGATTTTAACGATGCGCTTTGAAATGCGCATCAAAAGAGGGCACCTGTTTACAAGAAACAAGATCGCGATTAGGGCCATACCGCTAGCGAAGGTGATTCGGCCAGGTGCGATCAGACAACCCTTTCTACCTGCCCTCCCTTTAGCAAAGGGGCACATTCCATGCTGTTCTTTCCCCCCCCCCTGCATGTAGTAAACTAGGTCAGCTTAGACCCAAGTAACCAAACACAGTCAAGACTTAGTGGTCTTCCAAGTCATGTACATTTATTTTTTGTTTATGTACCTAAATCTCGAATAGCACCAGCGCAAATAACGTGGGAGCCGCAACTGTGACCGCCATCTTTACCAGGCGTTCGAGAACGTCTCAATGCGATTACGAGTGTTTACATGAATAAAGATGATGCGATTCAGACTCTCAAACCACCTCCGTGAAGCGCTTTGGGAAAAAGCGCCACGGACGGAGAAAGCGCCACGAATGGGTGTTTACACGACTCACAAAGGCGACACGGACGCGATACGCATCGATCTGAAACGCTTCTAAGTGGTCATGTAAACGTAATGATTGTCAGTGGGATTACGGCTGGCAATCCTAATAGCCGTCATTCAAGAATGAGGTGCGTGCAGCTCGCTGATGGGGGTGCAGCTCGCTTACGCGTTTACCATATATCGTCCTAGATGGAGTTGAATGGACGAATGTTAGAGTTGCATTTTGGATATTTCACATTCAAACTACCCATTTGGCCGTTAATTTAAATGAAATTAGGCAAAGGTACGAAAAAATTAATGCTAAATTAGGCTTACTTAAACAAAATATAACATATTGATAACAGAAAAAGGTGTTAGAAATATTTCCATGTTTGCATTATCGACATTCAATCAATAGTGTGCTATTAGCTGGTGCTCTACTTAGCAATATTCCAGCGTAAATTGTGGTAAACACGAATAGTTTCTGGGTACGATTTTGTTCTGCGCTTGACTTGAAGTAAAATCCGCACGAAATGGTTTGTTAACTCTATCAACAAACCTTTGATGTTTTACAATTATTTCACCACTGGGAACATGGAGAACTGAATTAATGCACAAAAATGCTAAAGAACACACAGCAGGACGTAAAGAAAGCATTATTAAAATAAGTGAAACAAGAAAACCTACGTATGGGTGGCCCTAAAATTTACGTCATGTATTGTTGTGTAATTGTTCGGGGATAAGCAAATGTGTGGTCACAAAATCCCGAAAACTACTAGCCTTAATAACTAAGCAGTATGACCACGGCTCGTCTCTTCCCCTACTAAGTTACGTATCTTACAAAATCCTTTTTTAACGGGCCTATCGGCGACCTTTTCCCCCCCCCCCCCCCCCCACCTCTTTCTCTGCCCTCCCCCGTTCGCTGTCTATTCTGCCTGCGTTAGGTTACGCTAGCCCTTCTACTCCTACGTCTCCCCACACACAGATCCTCTTTTCCCGTCTCTGTCCTCCCCTCCCCCAACAATCATGGATCGCAAATCTTCCAGCCCTGAGCAATCTTTTCGTGAAATGGCAAGAAACTGCAGCCAGGAAAATAACTATGCCGAATTAATTACAATTAAGCATCACTACGCGTAAAACGTTTCACCACCACATTACAGCACAATCTCTTCGCCACCAGATTACAGCAGGAGGAGGAATGCAAACTCCCCCCCCCCAAAAAAAAAAAAATACGGGCCCAGCCACGTTGCGCCAGTCTCTTCTCTTACGCAAGCTGGCCGCCAACCTCAACCTCCTTGCCACCATGTAGTGCCAGTCTCTTCCCATCCGGTTCAACCGGCCCACCAAGAACCACTTGCACCATCGGCCACTTGGGGAGGGAGTAATACAAAATATTATAACTACGCAACACTACGCCTATCCAATATCCACGACTAGACAGCAGTACCGAACATTCATGTCGGCCAAGCTCAGTAACCCCAATCGGCCTTAGTTTTGGCAACGCAATTATCCGTAGCGGCAATATATATTTTTTCGCATTTGTCAGAACAGAGGTAAACGAAAATTACAAACACGAAGAGCAAACGTAAACTGAATATGAACTGCGAGGAAAGCTAAGCAACCTCACTCGGCCTTGGTTTTTTACAAAGTATTTATCCACGCCAGGAACAGATGGCACAGAGGTGTTTGCCCAGACACCTGAACTAAGCCCGAAATAAGTTCGGGGGTTGAGTGGAGATTTGTTTTTTTTATTTGTGTTGCTTTTCTCAAGTGTGTGCACCATATCAGAGGTGATGGTATTGACGTACTTACCGCACCGAGTGAATTTTACTTGGTCAATATTTCCTTGAAAACTACATTTTTAGTCAATTTTCCTTGATGCGGGCCAAAAACAAAGTTCGGGTAGAAGAGTGTGTGTATGTGGTCACAAAAGCCCGAAAACTACTGGTATTAATAACTAAGCAGCACGACCAAGGCTCGTCTCTTCCCCTACTAAGTCACGTATCCTACAAAATCTTTTTTAACCTTATTGGCAACCTGCTCCCCCCCCCCCCCCACCTCGCTCTCTGCCCTCCCCCGATCTCGGTCTATTCTGCCTGCATTAGGTTACGCTAGTCCCTTCTACTCCTGCATCACTCCACACGTAGATCCTCTTCTCCCTACTGGCCGATCTGTCCTCCGCTGTCTCCCCCTCCCCCAACAATCATGGGTTGCAAATATTCTAACTGCGGCCGGGGAAATACCTATGACGAATTAATTACAATTAAGCATCACTACGTGTAAAACGTTTCACCACCACATTACAGTACAATCTCTTCGCCACCAGATTACAGCAGGAGGAATGCAAACCCTTCCCCTCCCACCCCCTAAAAAGAAATACGGACCCAGCTACGTTGCGCCAGTCTCTTCTCTGTTATGCAAGCTGGCCGTCAACTCCAACCAAACGCAATTATCCGCAGTGGCAATATTTTTTTTGTTTACATTTGTCCGAACAGAGGCAAACGAAAATTACAAACACGAAGAGCAAACGCTAACCGAATGAGAACTGTGAGCAAAGAAGCAACCTCACTCGGCCTTCTCAAGTGTGTGTACCATATCAGAGGTAATGGCATTGAACTACTTACTGCACCGAGTGAATTTTACTTGGTCAATATTTTCTTGAAAACTACATTTATCGTCAATTTTCCTTGAAGCGGGCCATGAACCCAGCCAAGAATGGCTCGTTATACTATCACAACAATGTCTCGGTTACTAACAATGCAAATCGTTATTGTACAAATATGTTCGATTTTGATATTTTATTGAGCCTACTCGGCCTTTAAGCCACCCGCTCAGTCTAAAAACTACTTACAAACTAAACCAGAATCAAAACACAGTACAAATCGACCAAGATGCACAGCTGTGACCCTGTTCGACGATGGTCCGTCAACAATGAGCTAACACTACCCTTTATTGCAACAATGCCGTAGACGTATTTGTCCAGATCCCCAAATGGTCATCATCGCTTTGCTCCCCACTAGCAAATAATGATGTTAGATACAGTCTTTTTAAAGCAATGGCAATTCGTTGATGCAAACTCTGGTATGGAAATAATTACTCAGGGCTGCAGTAGCGATTACTGCAGAATTGATGCATGCGTTGATTGCAAAACAAAGAAAACATCAATTGCAAATAGCTTTACGAATTGTTCGATATTTTGACACCCAATACAGTTTTGGGCGTAATATATCGCTATCATTATCGACTGCACCTCAGTAAATTTTGGTATGCCTCGTTTCCACCACACCCAACAAACCAAAATCATTTGAAGAATAGAAATGAAGGTGGTTGTTTGTTAACTTATCATCATTTTACTTACTTAGCAGCTTAGGACAGCTATTCTTTACTGTGAGGGAAAGAAATCGAAATTCTGGAGGCAATTGCCGGCTGATAAATAAGGATGCCTCATACTCTTTGTCTGGTATGTCCACGAGGACAACATTGGGATTATGATCTTCATCAGAGTCTGAAATAGAAAAGGTTTTCGGTATCAGTTTGTGTGTAGCCGATTCTCTTTTGTTATATCATTTTGCAGCAATTTTGCTCCAGGTCATTAATGCTGCAAAACGAATATTCACTTGAGAATATGCCTTCGTAATTTTCTAACGATAATTAACCAATGGGATTGGGAAGCCAATAAACGGCAGCCACCAGCCAATCACGCCTCATTAACACTTATTAAACGACCACACGGTATATTATCAGATTAAACTGTGAGCCCACTCCACCCTGTATGAACGATCGACTTGTCTTCTATCCTGCCTTCTGCCGCATATAAAGCAAGGATGGAAAAAACTGCATTTGGCAGGCCTAAACCAATTTCTAAACGTATATGACGTACCTGATAGTCAAGTGACACATTCACTACGTTTACATGACCACTTCAAAGTGCATCACAGGGAATGCACATTGCGTCCGCGTTGCCTCCGTGGGTTTTGTAAACACCCGTTCGTGGCAGTTCTCCAAATAGTGTTGCAGAAACCGAAGCGCTTTACAGACCTGGATCGGACGTCTGAAGCGCATCGTCTTTATTCATGTAAACACTCACAATCGCATTGAAACGTTGGAGAACACCTGGTAAAGATGTCGGACACAGTTACGGCGACTACGTATTTTGTGCTAGTGCAACTCGAATTTTAGGTAAATAAACTGAAAATAAGAGTACATGACTAGAAAGACCTCTAAGACATACATCGTTTGGTTATTTGAGTTTAACCCTTTATAGCTTGGCGTCCCTTTAAAAGGACGGCAGCTGAACGGCAAAAAAGCAAGTCTCAACGCGCAACGCGAGCTTTGTGAGAGGTCCCCGGGGACCCCGAGTAAAGCGAGCAGCAACAGCCCACTGGTCAGCGTCCTCGTCTGAAAACCAAGTGAATGCCGGATCGAATCCCGCGACCGACCCAGCTATCACATGGGACTTTAAAAAGCAATACCCAGTTTGGCATGGGCAGGGTCAAGCTGGCCTAGTGTAATACGTGTAAGGGCTAAATCAGCATGGGACCTACTCACTATTCGTCAAAAGAAAGGCAGGTAGGAATGATTTTCTGAGCATACTGGTATGAAGCGCCTTCCTTAGCGCATTGGCCCTACTCGCGCGTGGTCTTTCGTCTTGTAAACAGGTACCGTTTTTGATGCACATATCAAAGCACATATTAAAATGTGCTTTCTTGTGGCCATATAAACGTAGTGAATATTTGAGTTCCCGGCGATGTTAATCTTAGCATGCTTAATCTTTGGTTGTCATGGTGACAGAAGATCTCAGTGGCAGAACAAGCGCATTAGGCCTCTCTCATTAGGCCTATCGTCGCCAATGCGAAGCGTAGCGGTAAATGCAACTCCCAGTACACAAATATTAACTTGAATAAAACGGGAATAGTAGAAAATAAATTAATAATAATTGCCGCAAAACTAAGTATTGTTACAGATCATAACTACATTAAATCTAAAAAACAACATTTTCATTAAAAATAAAACACGTATTTACTTTGATCGATGAGCTCTGCCGGAGAAATGTGCGTCCTGCAAGTTGTCTGCTTTCATGGCGAGTTACTTTCGGTTTCGATAGGCTGTGATGGATAGTTGGGGAAATAAATCTACTTCTTTCATGGAGACGGCAGTAGGCAAAACCATTCTTATAAACGCTAAACGAACCTGTGACATCTGGGAGCAATTTGTACACTTTCATCAGTTTGCGCACACATGAATTGTGAATTCAAACGAGAAACCACTGCCGTATTACGCAAGTTGAAGTGACGATGTTTAAAGGAGACAGCATATTCTCGTTTCAAATATAACTCGAGCATAGTTTAAGTACGGATACATTTTCTCAACCACTCGTTAAATTCCCAAGCTGATATAAAAGCCTCGCGCAAATGCTCGGTATTTTTTCAGCTGCGGAATGCAACTCGTGAATGAGAAAATTTATCGATAAAAAACTACACTCTCGTGATATTACTACTGATTGAATTGAATTAGAATTCATTCAATTCAATTTGGCTGCTGGAACATATTGCTTCATTTTGGTATACACGTGAAGCGCAAGGAGTGACGAATTCTCATTCAATTTAATCAAGTGTTTGGCCAATTTATGAGCTTTGCTCGCTCCTTTAATTTGCAGCCAATATGTTGCAATAAAAATTAGGCCGTTGTGTAGACTCAATCCATCACCACATAAATCTTCTTTAAATCTGTGCAACAACCGATTTGTTGCCTTGCCTCATCTATGATCGCGTGAGAACCAAGCCTTTAATAAAATTCCTTGTAAGATCGATGCATTCTGTAGTACAGAAATTCGTTGATACAAGCGTTGTAGACATCCAGCGTTTTCTAGGACAGGTCCTTAAAGGTCAATTACATCCATGTTGACATACATGCTTTACTTTTGGATCACTTACACAATAACTAAACACAAGAACTGCGGTAAGAATATGTTACGTACGTCCGATACAACAATTTAATTATTGCATCATCAAAACACGACACGGAGACCGCCGTTGTTTTGCTGAAACGCGC
>JAHWFP010049493.1:110795-124479 GCA_023313725.1 Lithobius niger | reverse complement strand
CTTCCCAATCCACGACAAAGTTTCCGAAAGAATAAATAAAAAAAATATAAAAAAAAAAAAGATATCCAAGCTTTCAAATCTTGAATTGCCAGTGAATTTTGCCCGTAAGGGAGTTGGTATATGCGAGCTGGAAGGAGAGGCAGTGATTCTTGAATCTCATACATATTACAAGGAAGGCAGGCGGTCCAAGGCAGGCAGCCCCGTAGGCTGTTGGGCCACAGCTCCAGTTCTGAATATGATGCATTCTTCCCAAGCCAGACTGGCATGCACTCTCTTTCTTATAGCTCTATATAATCCCAAGTGTAGGAGACGGCCAGAAATTCGATTTTCAACTGCTAGAAAACTTGGACGAGACGAATGCATTGGTTTACAAAAGCGGGAACATACTCAGGAATGTGTCCAAAAGACCGGAAGTGATCTGTACAGTTCTAATCATAAGAGTGACGGAAAAACTTACAAAATGAAATTAACCTTAGTATCTAAATTAGGGGCAAGAGGGCCTGATGGTTAAAACGACTACATGTCGATGTCGTGTGCCAGCGATCCAAGTTCGAACCTCTTCATTCATCACACACATTTCCTGTGTGGCTTCGTGCTCGTGTCAGTCGTGGCGCATGTAAAAGATTTTAGGAAATTCTGATGGAATTACCTAGCAAAATTGTCCCTCTCGTCTTCTTGCATCATGGCTTCCGTGGGAGTACGAAAATATCAAATGGTCTTATTCTTTCCACAGCCTATGACTCACCTAAACGAATGCTAAGACATATACACAATTAACGAAAATAGCAAACGATTCTGATTTCCATAACGATTGTATACGCTGCGTTAGGCTGGGGTGGCTAACTAACATGATTCCACATTCACTTTGAACTTATCCTTAACACGAAGTTGACCTTCATTGGTCTTCAGTCAGTTATAAGGTCTAAGATGTCTTCTGATTGAGACGTCCTATTTACAAGGTGCTTAGCAGCAAAGACGCCTAGGCTGTCAGATTTGAACAGCTAATATTATAAACAAATGAAAATAAGATGGTTGAGTTTATAGACGTCATCGTAATAAGATGTCTGCATTATACGATGCCAGATATGTAAGATGCCTACCAAAGTATCCGCCTTTAAGATGTCAAACTGCTAAGAAGGCGAAAACATCTTAAAAACGGATGCAAAATTTTAAGATGCCAAAGCATCTTACTTTAAGACGTCACTACCGTCTTGCTGTAAGATGCCAACAACGTCTTAAAAACGGATGCAAATTTTACATCTTAGTTTAAAATGCTTATTTTTTGCAGTGTAAGGACTGTACAGGTTTTAAAAGTGGCATATCTCATTAGTGTGCTGAAAATATGCAAGCCTAAAAGTGCACAAATTCAAACACTAAACTCCGATTTAGTGTTTGAATTTGTGTATGATTTCAAGTGCTTTCAATTAACTCATTTCTCTTTTATTCAAGAACGCACGGAATTATAAAATCGACATCGACGTAATTATAAATAGGCACATCTATTGGAAAAGTGTTGCAGTTTTATGCGTTTTGATCCAGTTTTGTGCAGTTTCACACAGTTTTAGTAGTTTTAGCCAGTGTAGGCTATACCACACATTTACAATCGTATTTACCACGCCAATTCGTTGCTTATCAAGATTTTGCCACAGCAACATCTTTATAATACGGTCCGTAAACCCGAGAGCGTAAAGAACATCTTAGGCAGCGACAAAACCCGACTTCATCGGAGTACATGCATCAAGAGAAACCCCTACTTCTTGGAAAAACAAAAACACTGCCAAGTGCAGCGAAGCAAGCGTAAAAACATGAGCATTGGGCACATCAATATTAGCCGGGCCACGATGCCTGATGCCCACCAATTCCTCAGGGGTGACAAGAGAGACTCTGGGTGCACGGTCTTCCAGCCAATCACCACCCTCTAAATATTAATGAAGGAGGCGACATCCCATCGTCTGAAACGTAGGTTCTTGCCAAAGCAAACACAGTCGGCTGTCCACCATGGCCGGGCTAGAGAGGGATACTGGGCACGTCTCGCTGGGACGCTTCAGAAGGCCGGGGGAATATGAATGGACAAACACCTTCTTACATGCCAGGGAATATACAATGTACACACGACTGGCGATTTACGGTAAAGCCCCTTACATGATCGTTTTCGTTAAGGGACTTGCTAGGACGGGACCAAAAAAAAAATGGGAAAAAAAGCCATGGCATGCCTCACTGCATGCCCCACATCCATAATGACAGCGATGATGCAAGGCCCTTTTAGCCTAAGCCAATATTTGGGTTTGCTGCCAATATCCCGAGCTTGACCGACCCACTCGCCGGCGGGGTTTAGGGGCCAGTCGGTCGGCTAGTCCAACTCATCCCTGATGTGGTCACCCCTCAACCCACCCTACTTCTTTGTACAAAATCTGCTGTCCAAGTTAATACTAAGGCCGGCTGCAGTGGCCATTGTGAGGACAATGGTGGACAGATGGACAACGCTCAGTCGTCAGAACCAATGCAGAATTGTGACCATTCTCTCTCTCCCTCCAACTGGACACCTGGATGACAGTCACAATGTCAACTAATATCCTACAGACCATTTATTTACAACTGGCAGCTGAGGAATAAAATCTAAAATCGTGTATTACTTTACACGAATAAATTTGGTCTGGTGAGGTATTTCATTGTCCATTCTCCGAAATTTCACCTTTTTTTTATGGCGGCTGGGCAACATGAATAGTTGCAAACCAACGTTCACGTCTAGCTGAACAACCATAATATTTTACCCATTCTAATTTGCTAGTTTATGGTGAGGCGATGTCTTCAGCAGTGATTTCGTATGAGACGCAGGAAGTTTAGACCGAATTTTGACTTCGGTTAACCTCGACACGACCGACTGTGCGAAAAATGCTTCGAGTATTTAGATCTTTTCGTACGAAGCGTTACTGAACTAAATACAGTGAGCGAAGATTGGTAATACATTCGTTATCACGAGTTTACAAGTAATTTCAGCTAATTTTCGACAAGAATGCACACAAACCAACGTCCTTGCCGTCTTCAGACGTCCAAACTTGGATAGTGTGGTTTTCATTCAAATCTGGTTGAGTGTTCGTTGCGTAAATAAAGACCAACTATAGATGTAAACCAAACCTCACTCACCCAAGTTTGGATGTCTGAAGAAGACAAGGGGACGTTTTGTACCTATGCTTATCAAAAATTCAGCAAAAACAACGTGTTTCCCAACATTTTCGAAAATCGCGCAAAATTACCCGGTGTTGTAATGAATTCAGATTTTCAAAGTATCAAACCACATGAGTTATTTGCTAAGAAACGATGAGAACACCCAACACACACACTACACATTGCCTTTATTATGCGGTCATTCAAATTTTCGATCACATGGAGATGGTGAATGTTTTTAAAGAAAAAAAAAAACAATAACGAACAAAATAAAATAAAAACACCTACCCAGCGTTGGCCCGTTTTCTTTTTCATTTTGTATAATTTCCTTTAAAACATTCACCATCTCCTTGCAGACGAATATTACCCCGTAATAAACACCATGTGCGATGTATGTATAGGGGTGCTGGCTGGCTACTTGCCTCCTGGTAACAGTAAAATTCCAAGTAAAAAATTCTCCAAATGTTCATGTCGCAACTTTATTCCAAACGTAGCCATGCATACTGAGGATGCCTGAATAGGAGAATTCCGTACTTTGATTATTCTATTCGTAAAAGTAATAATAGAATAATAATAATAATAATATTAATAATAATAATAATAATAATAATAATCACGTCTGCATATTTACAACTAATTTCCACGGAAGGTTGGCCTTTACTAGGTGTGCGACCATAATTTCTCACTGAAACAAGGGATCGACATTAAAGTCCTTTCCGGACAGAAAAGGCCGTCCACTCGTACAGACATTCATTTCAGTCTCACCAATTCCAGTGAATTCAAAACTTTAAACTGCATTTTTTATCACATACACAAAAAACGCTATAACCAAACAAACAAAACGCAACACACTTCCGGTTGTTTCAGAATGCGCAATTTCGGTATGAAATATTACAAAGAGCGTTTACCTTCGCCAGGCCACTTAAAACATGTACAAGAAGAAACTACGAATTTTTGTAGTTGGCGCTTACGGCTTTTGCCTTACTTGCCCGCATTTTACTAATCACTTCCTCCTTAACGAGAGTTCATGAGCCACGTGGCAGGCGTGGGTGGAATGATACGTATTTGGGGTGGGGATTTATACCACACGCCATGACTGTTTGCTGTGACGTGCATATCACATGACTGAGCTAGTCCAATCAGACGGCCAAACAGCCGTTGTTCTCGTTCGTCATTGGCTAACTCATGGTGACGGCACGGCAAACAGCCATTGCCGCATGGTTGAGGGCCATTCGAAAGAAAATGCGTGACCTTGACAACGGTTACTGCTAGGGGCAAGGTGGCCTAATGGTTAGCATGACCGTCTCAGGTTCGAGTCCGACCTCAGCCACCCCTGGCATTTTCGGGAAGAGAAAGGCCCTATGATCTCTCATGCTCATGTCGATTGTAGCATGTAAAAGAACCTAGAAATTTCCGATGGGATTACCTAGCAAAAGTGTCCCTCTCTCATTCTGGCGTCAAAAGCTAGTTGATGAAATCTGGTGAAATTTTGTTTGTGAATTACCGCTTGTGATCTCAAGCCAGTGATAGTCAATTTTAAAAAGATAATTTATTTTTCAAATTTAAACGCACTAGCAACACGAATTTGGCGCTGTTGTTAACCATCATTTTGCCCCCCCCCCCCCCCTCCCAAGATATGGCTTGAGACCCTGCATACTTGTACATGTTTGAGTGCCTTTACTCTTTGTAACATTTAATACCGAAAATTCATATCTGAAACAATCTGAAGTATCTTGGTTCTTGTTTATTTGGTTATATCGTTTTTATTGTGATAAATTGTGAGTACAAAGCTGAAGTAGATTCCGGAAAAAAATCTGTATTCAAATTTAAACTGGAGCCAGTCTCCTCAATTTCTATTTTTTAGCCAATTTATATCGGTAATTTTCCTGTTACATGGCTTGAATTTTTTGTTTATAACGATTTTGTCTTAAAAGTTGTGATGTCACTGGGGGATA
This sequence comes from Lithobius niger, assembly GCA_023313725.1. Taxonomy (NCBI): domain Eukaryota; kingdom Metazoa; phylum Arthropoda; class Chilopoda; order Lithobiomorpha; family Lithobiidae; genus Lithobius; species Lithobius niger. The sequence goes on along the minus strand of JAHWFP010049493.1, from coordinate 119,359 downwards.
ATTTGTTACTCTGGTATAATTTTAACAAACACAGTAACATCAACTTTCACTCAAAACTACACACAGTTCAAAGCTTCTCTATACACTGCCACGGCCACACACTTTGACGTAAATGCTCAAATATTCATAACTCTTTTTCCCCATCCAGCGACCACGTCAGTCCATCAGCTGTTCACTTCAACTCCAACTCTCCATAGCCTACTTGACACATTAGACGTAATCGCTTCGTCGTTTAAAGGATTTTACGTCCATCCTCTATCGACCATTTACATCTGAAAACGCCCCATTGTGTTCCACCCACAAAGAACCCATACTCAAGGCTCGTGCATGGGTAGAAAGGTGGAAACGCCCCCCCCCCCCCTTCCCGTCTCTGACCACCCCAAGACTGCATTAAGTTTAAGGGTCTGGAAGACTCCGTTCATGCTCGAAACAGGTTCATCGAAAAAGAAAATTCCATCAGCGGGTGAGAACAGCTGCCATCTTGTAAAAGTGTAAAAAAAAAAAATGGTGTCTCCCCTAAGAGGAAGTGACAAGCATGAAGCGACGACATGACAATACAATTCTTAACTGAGACTGCTACACAATGACACACTATGAATAATTCTTAGGCCGATTTCGCAAATGAAAGATTCGATGAATGAAGGCTTTTTTTTTTATTTACTCTTTTTTTTTCTCCTTAAATAAAACTCGAACATGAACTGTACGTCGAAGACGCGTTTCAGAGAAAGTGTGTTACCAAATTTCAGCGCTACAGAATTTTGTTTTGATAATATTCGTCGGCACCCATGATTGTCGCAGTCGGAGATACAAATGCCATTATTATGTTGTAATAACATTGTTATAAGCGTAGATTCACAATACCAGCACTAGATAATGAGCACGTTAACAATTAAAAAAGACCTAGGAGATTTTTTTTAATTGTTATCATGGCAAGCCAGTATCATGTACACCACCAGGACTTGGCAATGTATTGATAATGACTTGACACGTTAACAAGTAGAAAATCTCCTTGAATTGTCAAGTCATTATCAACTAGCGTGCCAAGCAACAATCAATTATAAGTACAAGACACTTATTACCACTGTTTGCAACAATGGCTCAGAGAATGCGGCTTTGCACCTCCTTAGATGCAACAACACTCCTCGGCTTGCCTCGGAGGTCATTGTTGCATCACCAATTGTTGCATCACCAATTGTTGCATCACCAATACACCTCTGAGGTATAAATGCTGTATTCTTCTCACCATTGTTGCTAACAATGGTTAACAATCGTTACCCGTTTAATGGATAATGATCGAAAACTGAGGGCGTTATAAACAATGTCACAAGGGTTTCGGTTGTTATCCATTATAATGGTCATTGATCCTACAATAGAAAAACTCGAGCGCCGCTTAGTTAGCTCTTGTTGCTGAAGGTAGAGTTCGTCTAACAATGGGCAGATACGAACGACAATTCGAACCATACGTTAGAAAAACAGGGGGCATAATGCCAACGAAACAAAGCTGAGTGATACCACCCTTTGTAGCCAACAATGGTTAAACGATGTTTTAACGATTGTTGAACATATTGACTCCGTCTTGCGGGCATTATACGAAAAACGGGGGCAATATGTTCAACAATCGTTAAACAGGGTTCAGACAATTTTTTAATTCTAATTTCCCTGACATTTCCAGGTGCATCCAATGGCAATTTCCAGGTGTTTAATGTTTAGTTAGGGAAACAGAAAGTAGCTAATGTTTTTATTTGTACAAAAATAATCCTATACATCCCACAAAATAGCTGTTCAGAGATTAGTCCAGACGGGACTAAACGAATTTTCATCACAGATATTGGTAGCAGCCTAAGATTTGGTTTATTGAAGTTATATCTAAAATACTTGAACATGTTACAGCACAAATAAAAATGTTTGCTACTAGCCTAGGATTTTGTTTCTGATCTGTTAATTCAATGGAACTTGCAGATCAGACACAAAGGCATTTTATCAATATTCCCTGTCTTTTCCCTAATTTTCAAAAACCTTCTCATTTTCCCTGAAATTTCCCTGAGATTTTGGATCAGTTTTCATTTTCCCCGAGATTTCCAGGTTGCTCAAATGGGCATTATTACCTGGTTACAGACTCGAAATTTGGACCTTTAATAAGACATTCTACGTTTCCTCTCACAGTGAGATGTTTGCATACTATCACCAAGTGTCCAGCTCCCTATTTATTGATTTCTTTTTTTTTTTATTTCTGCACGATATCCCAAACCACCCAGTACGAACAAACACGTACTAAAAATGAATGCAACGTTAGGCAGAAAACCTGAATCACTTTCCCAGAACTTTCGGAAAGGCCGCATAGAATCCGGCAATGAAGGCCAAAGGAGCCTTTCTCAATCAACTTGTGGTGGCAGGCATTCAAGTCCACGAATTTTTTATGCAATCAGGAAAAAAAGTAAGTTATTTCTCCCACCCCTTTCCCCCCACCCACCCACTCCCTCCCTCTCTTCAAATATTACCATAACAATCCCATTTTATGCTGCATCGGTATAAGGAAGGAAGGAGACCTTCAAAGCCCGCCCCTTTATTCCATCGGGGATCTGCCAGCTTGCACGTTGAACCAATCATGCATTACTAAAAGCCTAAGATTGGATTCATCCTCTTGTCTTGGAAGTTAAATTTCCCCAATGATATAAGGCACATCCCAATGCAATTCTTAGGCTCTTCGCCCAACGGATATCGCAATTTCTTGTGTTTTTTTCCCCCCCTCTTTTCTCCGTATTTTCTCGTTCTTACGCTTCTTATTTCCGTGTTTTTATTTCTAGCGCCCTTCTCACCAAACTACATACACAAGGCGAAAAATTTGAGATGCAGAGACCGGTCGAGAGAATACCAAAGCAGGATGGTATGGAGAGAAAAAAAAAACAAGAAAAGCGAATGGAAATAAAAAGATTCAAAAAACAAGCTTCAATTCTACGGGAATGCGTATATATACGTCCGAAGAATCGCAACAGAGGAGATACAAAAATTCTATGATAAATGGATGGGAGGAAAAATAAAAAAATAAAAATAAAAAATTGTAGAGCGAGCCGTGAATTTAAAATGTGACTTTAAGAACAATAGAACTGTATCAGTTTCTATACGATAACGAGAAAGAAGGAGGGGTGAGGGGTGAGGGGTATGACTGTTCCAGCGTTTGTTATTAAACTAAATTATTAACAAAAAATGGCATCGAAAAGAAATGAAAAGCTTTAAGTTATGGCAACATGATCATGATAAATATCGGTTGTCGAAAGTAGATATGACTTTTTAAAGATGAAGGTGTGAAAAATTCTTCGTGTTCATTATACAGGGTGATTACAAAGGAAATAGACAGTTTGAAGCGTTTATTAAACGAAAACTATTCAACTTATCGATAAATGACTTTCACCGTCATGTTCTGCAACTCGTAAAGTTTCGCCTAGCAAGTCATAGATGTTCAATGTATGCTGCCTTTAAGTTACACGGCATATATCCATGTAAAATTGTGCTACTTCAGCGGCTATGGGAACCATTCTGCCTAATTCTGGACAATCTTTCGAGCCCTACGATGACCGTTGGTTTCCTGGTTCAAATCCCCGGGTTGGCCCCTCCCTTTACCAGATATTTTTTGTTCTCCAAAAAAGGTCTGGTAATGTTCATATAGGAACCGATTTAGCTACACAAGCATTAGATTGCTTCGGCTGAATTAAGGCTCAAAGAAATTATTTGTAAAAGTGGCGTACACGGGTGGGGGGGGGGGAGGAAATGCCCTACCCTTTTTGTAGAAAAAATGCCCTTTTTTTTTTACCCTTTTTGAAGAAAAAAACATGCCATATTTTACTTTCTGCACTGAAAAATGCTGGTCGCAGCGAGAAGAGAGGGCCTAGGGCCCTAGAAAGGGCAAAAAGGATGCTCGGAAGCCCAAGATATCCTCGTAAATTACGGCAATTGCTACTGTTATACGTTGTTAAAATCTTGTCGGTTGGTTGGAAGGAGAGGAATGAACACCTTATCTTCGATATATCCCCAAGAAAAAAGTCTTATGGCGTCAGATCAGGGCTTCCTGGGGGCCAAGTACCGAGTTCCTTGTTGTGTCCATCATACAAAACTCCATCTCTGTAGAATTTTCGGCCATCTTGCATTACTAGTTACGTGACGTTCACGTGATGCGCATTCGAAAACTATACCACCACTCTGCGAAACTTAACGAATTGCAGAACGTGATGGTGAAAACCGTTTATCAATAAGTTGCATAGTTTTCATTTAATAAACGCTGCAAACTGTGTATTTTTTTTGTAATCACCCTGTATTGTTAAATGATTAAACGTAGCAATAATTATGGCTTAACAATAAATTAATTATAAAATAAAATCTTGGTCTGCAGATCCCGTTACAATCGTATCATTAAAATAACAACAAAAGAAATACGACAGAAACAGGATTTACCCAAAACTTGACTTATCTATTAGGGGTAATTTAATTATACTTTTAACTGTCAATTTTGGTGAAGCTTTCACCGTTCACCTAGGGGGGGGGGGGGTGTGGATACAATATGAAATACTTCGCAAAATTTAAAGTTTGATCGAATTAATCCAATAAAACCCATCATAATTAAGTAAGACGAAGAAAGTAGGCGATTAACCGAAAATTCCAGATTTTTCTTTGCAAATACTAACCGTGCTGCGAAAATTACATTCTACAACGGATAAACCTAAGCAAGATAACTGCTTTCGCTTTTATGAAACGTGGAAAGCGCGTTCAGGTTGGAAGTTTATAATCATCAAAAAAGCATATTTTAAAAATATAAAAACAGAACACGTTAGGTTTACCTCTCATCGGGGGAAAAAAATGAACCCGTGTATCCGAAATGTCACACGTACCCCTCCATAGTGCGCTCATCAATAGCCAACGAAATGAGCTGGTAGCCAATGGGGTTTGCTGACGCAGAGTGACTGGCATTTCTGTAATAGCAACTGGAAGTTGTACATTCAACAGGAATGGCAACACAATCCAGTCTTTTCTGGGCCCAGATTTTTTTTCTATTTCAAACATTTTTCAGTGTGGCAAAGGCCAAGAAACCCTGTAATATAGAGCAATTAGAAGATTTTTTTTCCCGAATTAAAATCATTACTCGATGGTCAGGTTAGAAATACTGCAAATGACTGACTAAAATACAAAACATACTAAACTGTAAAACTACAAGAAAAACCAGCAAATTTATATTGCTGTCAATCGTTGTGCACGTAAAAATAACAGCACTGCCAACTGCATTAAATTATACAATCCATATGTATAATTTATATATAATTACGTACAATATCTGCCAAAACTTATAGATAACTATTATACTGCAAATTAAACAGTAATATTTACTGTAAACACATACTTCGTAGCTGTAAAAAGTGGTACCAATGCCAGAATTAGATCTCTGGGACCTCCAGTGGAAAAAAGGTTTAAAAGGGGTGGAAGAAAACCTGGTGAAGGGTCTGGGTGAGTGCTGTCAACTCCCCAGTAGGAGTAGGAGCTGAAACGTTTTGCAGCAAGTCACTGCCTTATCCGGCAGATTAGGGGATTAGATTAGGGGTTTGAATAATATCTCTGTAATGTGTGGTGCAGTGGCAACCCGGACCACTGCACTGTGACTGAGGTTGGCGCTAATGACCAAGCTGTCGACGCGCCATTAAGCCTCAATCCCCCCCCCCCTTATCCGGCTTTTGGAGTGTACTTTTGCCACATATTTCTGAGGAATATATTTAGCATTTAGCACTTGTAAAAACGCATGATATGACCATGCTGCGTCTTATTCTTTACTAATCCGGCCCTGCCAATATCGAGGGGAAGGGGGGGGTTTCAGGTTTAATGCGCGTCAACAGCTGGGTCGTTAACACCAACCTCAGTCACAGTGCAGTGGCCCGGTTACCACTGCGCCACGGATTACAAGAGACGGTAAACAAACCCCAAATCTAGTATCGGTTCCAAGATGCCCATTGACTGGCACGAATCCCACAAGGCATATAAAAACAAGCAAATTTTAATTTCCAGTCCTCATTTTACGGACCTTGTTCACTATAAAAGAAGACAAAATGAAGAGCAGCAACTCACTGCTGCCGTCTACTACACGGCCATTTTTCCAACATGGCCGTGTAGAAGGCGGCAGCAGTGAATTACTGCTCTTCATTTTGTCTTCTTTTATTGTGAACAAGGTCCGTAAAAGCGGACTGGAAATTAAAATTTGCTCGCTTTCATGTGTCTTGTGGGATTCCTGCCAGTCAGCGGGCATCTTAACCTATTATTTTCTTCACTCATAAAGTAATTCTAGATTTTTCCCAAATATAGATCTTATCACACATCTGTACCTCCTGCAAAAAAAAGTTAAAAGCCACTGACAGGAGGACGGACTCATGGCCCCATAATTGACGCCCAGTTGGGTAGAGCAGTGACACGACGTAGTATTATTGTATATAACTCTATGCTGGAGCCTTAATGGGTTAGCTGCAAGGGGCACTGCAGAGAGAAACAGAAGGGCGTCATACTTAAAGCCGATGCTGTGAAGAGTGATTTCTTAGACCTAAAACGCGCGATTTTTGTTGTTGGAGAAAACAACGTTATTTTAAGCCTAAGAAATCCGCTCTTCCGTTGTTGTTGTTATTCCCTCCATTTTTAAGTAGTGCACCTTGCAGTTATGCCCTCCAAAACCCATACTGGTGCCGCCAATCTGGTGCCAATATGGCGGCAAATGTCACTGCTCTATACCAATACCGATGGAATATCGGTTTAATATGAGAAACACATGAGGCAAATACAGGAAATATTATGTCTGGACGATTGAATGCCGCTTCAAACGTTGTATAGCAATTCGCCATTTTTTCGCGCCTCCTTAGATCAACCTGAAGTGTACGGTCCCACGTGTCGCGTAGGCCGCCATTGAATCGTGTCTTTAATCTCTGCCCACTTTTTGAGGCGAGTGTCGCCAAACGCTCGCATTCGACCAACCCAAACAGCTGTCTACTTGGCTTATCTTTTGGAACAAATCTCCCACCGTGTGGTTCAAGGGGCAACTTCGGCTAGTTTATGAACTACTGTTAGGCCTACTCATTCAAAATAGGGAGTTCTTAACTGATAGCGTGGTGAATGGAAACCCCTGCAGGGCCAGGTCATTAAAATCGTGAATTACAACAGACTTTTAATAATAGGTGACACAATTTATTAAAAAATTCAACAGGAGCGCGTTGCAGACTTAAGGGGCACCCCTACCCCACTTTTTTTTCAGTCCAGTCTATCAAAGGAAAGGAAGTGGAAGTTACGAGCAGATTACTACACGATTGAAAAGTAATGCCCTCTCGAACAAACTCTCAAGGAGATGAAAGCCTAATGAATTCCATGGCGTCAACGTTGAAAGCGCTGTGTTCCTACCCTCGGGTCTATGAAGTTAGCTTTTTTTTTCTTTTTTTTTATATATAGAATACAGAGTAAAAAATAATAACAATAGCATAAAAAGCACAATATTTAATAATCAACAACGTTGAAATCTTTCGTTGAGATGTATCAACATGGCTAGAAGCTAGTTGCCAAACGTAGAACTATGGCAAAAGCATTGCTGTCGAAATAACGTCTACTAACCAAGCTATAGTTGGCAGCTACCTTCATCAAGTCGTATGAGAAATTACTAAGCTCATTAACAGATGATGTCAATCTATTCTGGCCTATTCCGAGACATTTCTTCAGTCCTTTGCAATGACTGGAGGGTGTTCGAATCCCTTATGTTCGAATCCCTTAGCCCTCCTATACTGTATGACTTTCTACATCTAAAAATATATTCTTTAAAAAATTGATTCATTTCAAAGCATTAGTTTTTAGGCTCAAAGCAAGGGGGGGGGGGGAGATGAGGCTTAATGGCGCGTCGACAGCTTGGTCATTAGCGCCAACCTCAGTCACAGTGCAGTGGTCCGGGTTGCCACTGCACCACACATTACAGAGATGTTATTCAAACCCCTAATCTAAATCTTGTCATACATCTGTACCTCCTGCAAAAATTGAAAAACACCGGACAGGAGGACAGACTTATATCGCCCAACCGACGCGCAATGTCATGCGGAAGATGGAAACGACGACGAAAACCATCAAGATGGCAACAATCAACAAGGAAGTGCCGGACCGTAAGTGGCCGCCGACACCAATAACCAGCAAGGCCTTGAGAGATGTAAGGTTTATTAAACGGGCTTATTTTGCAAAAAAAAACAACGGGGCCAAGGAGCCATCAAGCGTACGAAACTATTGGAAAAAGTGTAAAGTAGTGATATCAAAGGATGGAATGACCAAAATGTAAAGAGTAGTGAGTAAAACGCTTGACTGTTATCAAAGGATGGCCAAAGAATGAAGAGTAGTGAGTAAAAAAAAACTTCACAAGCGAGCTCAAAGGATGGACTAATCAAAGTAATGAAAAATAGTAAGCAAAAAGCTTGACCAGAGATATCAAAGGATGGAATAATCAAAACGTGAAGAACAGTAACAATTCAAAGCTTGAATAGTGAGACCAAAGGATGGAGTAATCAAACCAAGAAAAG
>JAHWFP010049493.1:85755-97446 GCA_023313725.1 Lithobius niger | reverse complement strand
GGTGCCAATATGGCGGCGAATGTCACTGCTCTATAGTAGACACCATCTTTATGAACTGTGTTCTTTTAGATGGCCTGAAAAAAACGAAAGTGTGTATGTAAAAAACCTCAACACTTTCTTGTCAATAAAAAATTACCGTATCTAATAGTTATTGTTTTTGTATCAGTACTTGTATCATTGTACAACCCACCTTCAATTAATGTTTCTGTTTGACCTAAAATGTGTCTACTTTTGATTGTGAAGTGCTAAACAAATCAACAACTCATCCGTTACAAATGTGGCAAACACCTGTGGTACCGTGAATTTACCAGTAAATTCAAGGCCTTTTCCTATATGTAAAATAAAAATAATTAGAACTTGCGTGTGACACGTGGGGAAAAAAACTGAAGGTTTTTTTTTTTCAGATTACTTAATAAATTATTGCCCACGTGTTTAGCAGCAATCACAAGTGTTGCAGTTGGGAAATGGCCTCAACGTTAAGTTATTGTGTTTAGTCGCCGCATCGACAGGGCAAAAAAAAATGTCACATTTAAAAGTGAAAACGTGTGACGGGTTTCCGATGAATGGTTGCAACATCACACCTTTAATACCCATGATCAGAGTATGACATGTTCAGTGCAGCTGTTACTGAACAACCCACGGTGTACATATGGCAGCAAGGGAAAATGTATGCACTGAATATTTTTGTTACACCAAGTTACTGCACAATTCTTTTTCCATAGGTTGTTACTGAACAACCCACGGTATACATATGCCAGTAAGGGAAAGTTTATGCACTGAATAGTTTTGTAACACGAAGTAATTTTTTTCCATAAGCAAATGTTGGTGCTTAGGTTTATTACGTCTTGTATAGGAAAATGTTTATTTATGTCTATGCTTCATTTTGTTTAACGAAATCTAAGAGCGAAGATAGCATACAAAAATGCGTTTTCTTCACATTATTTATCCCAAGCGAGTCACAAATAAAAATCCTAAAAAAAATCTATGTGAAACTGAGCACAGAGTTCGGACTTCACTATGAATAAATCCGCCAACCAACAGTACTCACCATACACTACTAAGCCAAATTTTCACTTCAAAAGATTTTTGTTTAATAAAACAAAAGCTGACTGCATGCAGAGCTACAAAAAACATACGGCCACCATTGCAAAACAAAATTTAGTCTTGCAGTTTGCACGTTTTCAATTTGCTCGAGTTTAATTAATATCGGTATCAACAACACTGTCATGTTTCGCAGTGTTTGCTGTAGTATTTGATTTTATCGGAAACTGGTTTATTCCTGGTAGCCTATCACCGGGCAATTCCGGGCTATACTTAATTTCATTTGAAACCTGCTTTACTTATATTAAGAACACTCAGCAACACCCTTACACAACTTCCTTTCCTTCTTGTTTTCGCTGTTGTTATTTTTGTTACTTCTTGCTTTCACTCAGTTCCACTCAGGGACGAATTAAAAGTGAAGGTCACTCAAGTCTGGGTTAATGGGAAACCGCGGTTAGCGCACAACAGCAGTAATACACTTTTATTGAAATCAAAAGACAGGTTTTTCTCACGCACAAAACCTTCATCAAGGCTCTCATTCAGCACGAAGGAGGAGGGCTTGACCCAGCACGACTGACCAAGCTTTCCTTGGAGTGACTAGTTGACCGACTGACTGCCCAAACCCAACTGACAGGTTCAACATTATCATTTTGCCCAGGCACAGACAGTCGCATCGTTTTGGGGGAAGCCATGTAGCCTACCTGGCATTCTTGTTGATACCTGTACGTGAACAGGACGCGTTAAGAAGCTAACACAGAGCTAACAACAAATCGTTGAGACTTAAAAGGCACAAACATTGTTTTAAGAGCTAAGCCACAACGCAGCGGCACCGTAAACTGCACAGATCTCTGGCCGCAGCTGGAGGGAGCAGTGGCGGGAAGCCGGCACAGCGCTTCGTCCGTCGCAGGGGCGGCAGCCATTTTTGATAGCCGAGATCCAGATTATCAACAAATGCGCTCGCGTGCTTTAGCATTTTTTTTTTTTACTTACAGTTAAGTTTCTATTTTAAAAGAAGAGTGGAAAGTGCGTTTCGCTTGACGATATATGAATTATTACGAATTATTAATAATTACGCGGATGTCACGTTTAAAATGTGGAATGTTCGCCGACACTCGGACCGAATATAAATTCACCGAATTCGTTGTACTAAAGTAAAACCGAGCCAGCTGCTGTGACGAAAACGCGAAACCAAGCGGTTTAATGGCGGTCAGATTTAAAGAATAATTTTTGCTTGACACATAATTTTTAAATACAATAAACTGTAGATAGAAGAGTGTCAAAACAGGCGCGTTTCTCTATCCACGGAGACTCAAACAATAGTTCGCAAACCCGTCGCCTGATAAGTCCCATAGAAAGGTCATCTGTTTTGAAACGGGTTTATCAACAAGACCTCAGTTGGAGCGTTTTTTAAGTCTTAAAAAAATGTATCAGTTTCAAGGCATTAAACAGTGAAAAATAAAGCCGTAAGTTACCAGTAAAAAGCACTGGTAATTTGTTTTTGTTTTTTTAGTTTTGTGACTGATGACTTACCAGTAAAATAACTAAAAAATTTAACACTTGAGGAGTTATTTTATTTAATTATTCATTTATTACAAATAAAAAAAATAATAACTAGTCGAGTCGCTCGCTAACGAGAAGAACAATGTGCAATTTGCAATGTTACTTTTTCATTATTTTTCAAGGTTCCCACCAAAATACTGAAATCAATTTCCCTGAGTTTTCCAAGTTTTTCAGAGTACATGAAGTCATTTTTCCAGACTATTTACCGTGATTAAAGGAAGACTTTTTTTTTTACACATTTTACCAGTTTTGTGTTAAAAGGCTGAAGATTTTAGATGGGAAATAAATTATTTAAAACTTAACTTTGTCCCAGAGTTTTCCAGGTTTTTTTGTAAAACATCAGAGAATTCCCCGAGTTCTCCCCGAGTTTCACACGTAGTTTAAATTCCCTGAGTTTTCCAGGTTTTTTATTTTACTGTTTTTTTTTTTTTGCAATTTGAGTGCACATTTTTTGCAATTTGCAATGTTACTTTTTCATTATTTCTTTTTTACCAAATTGTTTCTGCTTGAAAAGAGTAAAGAAAACATAAAATAGTACTCTCATTGGTTTTCACAAATATTTTGGTGTGAACTGTATGAATGTTTTCCCCCACGGGAATTTCTTTCATTTTATTTGTAAGAATGTCAAAATAGCACAATAAAGTAAACGAATTAAGTGAATTTTCGTATGTTGCCTAATTCGAGCGACCTAGACTGTTATTCACAGTCATCAAAATAATATCCTCATACTTGACATTTAGTATTAAGCTGCCAGAATCCTAAGGGGAAGAAAAAAAATTAAGGGGCACTGTGCGAAAACTTCTAAACTGTACACAGTGGCGTAAATAACGGGGGAGCAGGGGGGGCAAGTGCCCCCCCCAAGAACGAGCCGAGGGGGCGTAAAAGTCATAGGAAAAATCAGTTTCTTTATTTTCTTCAAAACCTTTTTTCCCCCCATTAAGCAACCCAAGAAAAATATTCGTACAGTGAAGGTAAATTGATTGCAACAAATTATCAATAATACCAAAGTTCAAGAACAATAAAATCAGGGAGCAGGCATCCTGCGTCACTCATATAAACCATCAAAACTTTTCAACGAGCTCACCAGTCGGCAGTCTCAATGGGAAACCCATTTTTCTTAGTTGAGCTTTTGGTTGAGGGTTTGAGGCTTGCTACATAGCACGGCCTGTATTGTGGACCCGCTAAGCATAGTGTTTATACTGTTTAAATTACACGCGTAAGTGTTTAATTTATGATTTTATTGTTTTATAATTTTATTGTTTTTGGACAATGAAGTGGACGTACGTTTTTTAGCAACAGCATTATCAACGCAATTTGTTTTCTTAACTACGTATTATTAATCTTACTCGCCACCGCCAAGCTTATGGGCTGAAGCCAACTCCAGTAAGAAAAAAAATTATGTAACAAAGAACAAACGTATCCGCTAAGTATTTTAAAACATGCCCCAAATCTGGAGTCATTCTTGTGCATGCTACTGGCTGAAGGGGCGTAAAAATGGTTAATTGCCCCCCCAGAAAAAATATTTATTTACGCCACTGACTGTACATCGCCTACTAATTTAAACATTTTTAGCACGTTGTATACGAGCGGTTGGTGTTGAAATTAAGAGCTATGGCTTATACTATTTTTATTAGGCTGTACTTTAGAGGGGTCTACGTTTTTATTTAAGATTTGTAGGTCTCCATTCATAACGAAGTTTCATTAGCATGCTTACACTTATTCACATCACGCAGGCGACTAAAAAAAATTGCGGATTTATGGTGAAAATTAAATGAAAACAAAAAAAACAGGGATGCATCACAGAGATACAGACATCAATAACTAGTGTATTTCGTGAAGAAACATTATTTCAGTTATTGGGTCCTTTATGTTTTTTTTTAACAGAAAAAAAATACAAGCGAAGGCCTACAACGCTGACATTATTTCAGACTATTTAATTATTGCTAATTTTAACAATTTTAGCAGCAAAGATGAAGAAAGGAGGAAAGCATAGTGTCCCACTCCATCGGAAAGTCTGAAGATTAGGCAGTTTGTCAGGAGCAGGTGTACTCTTTGCGATTTGTCAGAATGTCAGGTATTCAGTTTGCTATCGTGTTTTTTGTATTGTTTTGCAGTAGTTTAATTGTCGTACTTGATTTCATGAGGATTCATATTTTAAGCCAAATTTTGAATAGCGAGACACTCATAAAAAAAAAATATGGGGCTATAAATATAAACATGGACAGCTAGCCAATCCTATAATGATGCAAAACTAGCAGTATCCATATTTTGTAGTTTGGAGTTTAGTAATTTTACAGATTGTCAGGTACAAATTGCAACCTTTTTTTTTGTGTTGTCATAGTGATTTATTTGTCAAAGTTGATTTAATGAGGATTCAAAATTTAAGACTATTCTGAATAGTGACACATACAAAAAAATATCGGGCTACAATAATTAAAAATTATCAACTATTCCATCCTATAGGATTTGCTAGGCTACTAATTGTAGCACATGTAATTTTCCCTTGTCACGGGAAGTGTCATAATGGAATTGGAAGTGTTCGGGTCATTAGTTCTAGTGAGAGACACTGCAGCTGCAGTAATAATTTTAGCAATACAACGCTAAAGGGCATTCTGATAATATCTGAATTGAAATTAAATCGGTGCTTTTACAGTACTTTAGCTCAGTGTCAACCTGCTCTTGTGGTCTATAATTTGCTTTTGTTATAATTTAGTGTACAGTCAGTTTTAAAAAGCAACCACAATCTGAATATTTATAGCTACATTGTTAACGTTAAGATTATGGGACAAAAACTGTACAATTAATGGTGATTAGCAATAAACGTCACAATCCTCTACATTTAGGATGCACGACTGATAATTTGTAAAAACAAAAGGTTTGTAAACTTATCTTAACATCTAGCCGAATTGTCATTTTTTTGTCACATCTGAATGACAAATTTTAGTAACATTCAGACGATTTCTGATTACGAGGAAAGCAACATTTTATGGGACAAAGACATTGTGAAGACGATGATGCATCATCCTACAAAAGTTACAAAAGTTCCTGTACCACCCAATTAGGCTACTAAGCAGCAATTAAGTTTAAAACTAGCCAATCCTATAATGACGTAAAACTAGTATCATCCATATTTTTTTTCCCTTTTGGCATTTTGGAGTCTAGCCATTTTGCAATTTGTCAGTTACAGTTTGCTATTGTTTTTTGTATTGTCACGTAGTGGTTTAATAATTGTCATAATTGGTTTAATGAAGATTCAAATTCTATGTCAAATTGTGAATAGCGAGAGACCCATAAAAAGTAACACGCTATAAACATTGCCATCATGTTGACACCAGCCAATTCTATAATGATGCAAAACTAGTAAACATCTATATTTTTTTTTTGCATTTTGGAGTCTGTAGCCTTTTTGCAATTTGTCAGGTACAGTTTTGTAATTTTTTTTTGTACTGTTATGTAGTGGTTTAATTGGTCTAGTTGGGTTAATGAAGATTCAAATTTTACATCGAATTTTGAATCGCGAGACACTCATAATAAAAGGTCAGGTACAACACTGCAATCATGTTGACAGCTAGCCAATCCTACAATATGTAAAACTAGTAGTATCTATATTTGTTTTTGCAGGTTGGAGTCGGTAGCCATTTTGCAATTTGTCAGGTACAGTTTGCAATTTTTTTTTGTAATGTCACATGGTGGTTTAATTGTCTATTGTTTATTGTACTAGTTGGGTTAAAGAAAATTCAAATTTTACGTCAAATTTTGAATAGCGAGACACTCAGGCTGCCAACAATTTCAATCATTTGACAACTAGCCAATCCTATAATGATGTAAAACTAGTAGCATCCATATTTTTTTTTATTCTGAGGTTTAGTAATTTTGCAGTTTGCCAGGTTTATAAAGTTTACTGCCGTTTTTTGTACTGTCACGCAGTGGTTTAATTCTCGTTGTTGACTTAATGAAAGTCCAAATTTTAAGTTAAATTTTTAAAGTGAGACACTGACACAAATAATGTGAGGCTACAAACGCTGTGATCATGTTGACAACTGGCAGTCCAATAATAATATAAAACAATATTTTTCAGTTTGTCAGATGCCATTTTTTTGTACTGTCACGTAGTAGTAAAATTCTCATACTTGATTTAATGAAGAATTTTGAATAGAGAGCTGAGAAACACTAATTTTTTTAACTGCAGCAATGTTAGGCCATGTTGTACCATGCCAATAGGGTAAATTCATTACACAATACTTATTTATTTATTTATGTTTCACTGTTTTGTAGTTCTGTTATTGCCACGAGACTAAAATGCACTTGTTTCATAGACATTTTAGAATGTTCAATAATTAACTATTGAAGTTTTCATTCATTAGTTTACTTACCGTATTATTTAATTGTTCATGCATATTTTATTAGTGTTCTAACAATGGGACAAGGCAATGAGGTGGATGTTGAGATTATGTTATTACGACTCCTAACTCGGGAGGAAAAAACGTTTAACTTTGAAACAAATACAAAAGTGTTCGCCAAAATTCCAACAAGATGAGACTGTTTAACGCTTCCCACATTCAGTAATGGCGTTAAAATTACGGCTACGAGAATATGACAGAATCCAGCAGTACACGCTTACAATAGCTACCCTACAACGACACTGAATTAAGCTATAATAATTTTAATTTTTGAGCACGTGATACAACACGTGACCTCTCCATGTACTTTGAAATGGTTTGTGTCCATTACCTTCCTAACGCTTGTACATACCAGTAATATGATAATAAATAACAGTTTACTTCATTACGCCAGCTGAAATTTTGCCATGTTCTTGAGGTGTTTTAGGCTGCTTGTTTTTATTTATTTTTTTTTTTTACTTTTTGGTGTTGCGGCGTAGTGTTTGTCCGTGACCCCCTGCATTTTTCTGTGTTTTGGGTATCATTTTCCTATTTTAACGTTGGGCAGGTGTTAGTGGGCCTAAATAGTCCCTTCCTGGTCCTTTTCCCATCTTCTATGTGTAAATAAATTTAATTTTATTATTTTAATATTAACTGATAGTAGGCCTACGCATTACTGTGCACTAACTCGAGCCTCCACATGAATTGTGTACTTTCAGTGAACACTTTTGTGAATCAAAAAGTACACAAAATGCTAAGGCTAATTACTACCACTACACAATTAAAGCGGACGCCGAGCTGGGATGTGTACATGGACAGGGTGTCGTCAGTGTAACTACTGAAGTAAAAACCATTCCACCCGACACGATAGGAAGACTCTGGGCCTGTGTAGATGAAATTCGCAGCAAGTGATAGTTTTCCACAGGTTGTTAAATTGTTTTATTCTTATCAAAGTAAGGCAACTGAAACGGCAGCATCGGAGAGCTAATAATGTAACCAGAGGACAAGCGGTTTAACTCCCGATCAGATAAGAACAAAACCGGCGGCGATAGCATTCATGGCGGAGCCTGAGGTAAACATGAGGATTATAGGCCTAACTCCAAAAACAAAGAGTGAAATATCGAGTTGCCTCTGTAGAGGCGGATGAAATTCGTTATAACTCCAGATTGGAAGATAGGTAGGTGGGCCATGCAAATATAGGCCTATTAGAAGGAAATTTAGCACGGTACGAGCAGATAGCGTCGCTTGCTCCCCAGGACAGTGCAGTCTGACTACGTAAGTTTAGCAACAGTGTGAATTGTGAATTAAAAATAACAGGGCCACGGAAAGTAAGGCTTACTGTTGATTACTGTGCTTAGGCCTACTTCAGAAAAGTCAACAACTATGCGAGAACCCCATGACAACATGCACAGAGCGCATAAAAACTATCCCTTGTCGGCGAACTAATTTGTAAATGTTATGTTTTAACACGGCAGAGGTGTAAGTGTTCGTAGGTTATACATAACACTACCGGAGTGAACACGCTCAACTATATACAACGGACAAAACAAGTGGTAGACAAAAAAGTAAAAATAGCACAGTAGCGCCCTCCCGCCTCAGGCAATAGAAATACTAATACGAAAAAGGGGAAGAAAAAAAAACGGAAGAAAAAAATACACCACCTACGTCACGAAGCACGTCCATCAAGACGGTACACACACACACGCACGCACACACGGCATTATTTCGCCACACGCCACACACGCAAAGCAAAGCAATACCTACTAACATTGAAGCATAGAACAGACATAGAAGCAAAAGGCTACCTACACCTAAACCACGGCCACCTCTTGCACAGCAGGTCCCCGCCACCGGGTACGGCCTGCACGGCGTCCATCGGATCGGAGCGACGACACACGCTATACGGCGGCGCGCTTCGCCCGTTGTTACCCGCTGCCGTCAATCGAGGCAGCCGCCACCCGCTGCAGCCGTTGCTTGTTACCGCCGTCACCGACGCCGCTCGCCGTCCAGCTGCCGTCCACATGCATCCAGCCGCCACGGCTGCGCTCCGAGCGCCGTATTAATTCCACGATCCGCCACTAGATGGCAGACGTGGCTCTGGCGCGCGCATCGTTCTTTCACCCACCACGCTACACCACGCTGACAGACGCGATAAAGATGGCAGCCGGCCAAGTCGACACAACGCGTCACCACATCGAGGAGACAGTCACGGTAACGACTCGATTAGGACTTCTTCCATTCCACAATTCGTTTTTTCTCGCTCGTTTCTCGTGATTTCTGTTTAAAAGCCTCTCCTTAATTTTTTTTTTATTTATTTATTTTCTTTTTCACGGTTTCCTTTGCAGGTTTTTACTTCTTTCTCCATCACGGCAGTGCTCGGTCGCCCTGTCGACTTATGCCTTCAACCACTCCACAGACTCGCTGTAAATAGTAGTAATTTTCTTTTCAGTTCTTGAAACCTAGTAATGACACACTGGGCATTGCCCCGGGGGCAGTGTACAAACCCAAGTTGCCTAATATAATCCTGCGCACTGCACAACTCTAAAGTAAGAAAATGACTCTCAATTTATAGTCTTTAGGCCTAAACCATTTTTCTTCCATGAGCGTGGATTAGGCCTAAATACGGATCTTTTTTTTTTACACCCTTAGTTGTACGGTCCTGCCAAACGGTAAATTACCAAACAGGATGTTTTCGAGACAAATTGCGCCTGACTATACACCAAAATACAGGGGCTGTCAAACTCCAAGACAAAGACAATAGCTTCACACACAGCCGAGTGGCTGAAAACAAGCAATTATAGCTATGACAAGGCGACGACGCTTTGCGTGTTTATAGCCGATCCCAAGAAAAAGCTAAAAACGGCAGCTGTACGCTTTTATTGAGTCAATGTTGACTAAAAGTTTTTGACAGTTTTCTGTATTTTCGTATCCGGCAAACTCACACGAACTCCTCCTTCTGTCACTAAGAGTTTAAAATCACACGAAACCGCACAAACGGTTTTTTTATTTATTTATTTAATTTTTTTCCCCATTTCCTACCAGCATAGAAAAGTGATTATTTTCTTTTCCCCTAAAGTTATAAAAAAAACTTGCAGCATACATTGCCCCCTTAAAAAAAAAACCAAGATTATTTTCTTTTCCCCTAAAAACCTGCAGCGTACATTGCAAAATATAATTGGGCGTTACAACGTTTACTACGTTGAGGCGTCTGTTTTCATTATTTTTATCATAAATCTTACCTTCCCCACAATGGGGAGAAGGTGTAGCATACTTTTTTTTTTTGTCGATGCTAAGGGAGCATTAGCACAAAGGTTTTGTGCTCTTACATAGCACTTAAGTCATCAAATAAAACACAAATAAATATAAATAAAACTTTCCCGTAGCATAAAGTTGATTTGCAGTTTTGACAATGTGTTGCTACAGTGTTTTCAAAATTTTAGAGCCAAGGAAAACCAGCTAAATATAAGAGTAAATAAATAATAAAATATTTCGTCCAAAACTGCAAATTTTTTTACAAGTTGAATTCGATTCAGGTCTAGCATTACACCTAACAGAGACTGATTTGACAAGCAACACTAAATACAAAGTGTTTTAAAAAAATAATTTTAGACATGATTTACATGTAAGAAAAAATGTATTTAAGCAACACACGAAAAGCACTGCCATTGTACACATTATATTGTCAGTAAGGTTTAAATGTCGTTTGAGCCTCACAAGCCCTGCTTATTCTGTTTCTTAAAATAATGATTGCTTTGTAGCCTACAACGCAGACAGTATGGTAACTCATTTAGCTGACCACTACATACTGAAAGATTTGATTTGTTTACGTTTGTGCACATTACGCGTTTTCTAAGTAAAACCAAACATAAACACACCGTACTTAATAAACAAACATCGACCCTCAGTTAAACACGGCTGTATCACTAAAAAAATTATTTATCATCGGCAATTACGTTTTCCGTAAACACGTATAGATTACGTATTAATTTACAACACTTAGCTTACAGGTAGATCGTGAAGATCTAGGACTTAACTAGAAATAATTAACGTTAGTTAGGAATACAAAAACATGTCTCGACATTTTTAGCAATTCTGAAATGGTAAGCACACCGAAATATTTTGCAATTCTAAAAGCTTAAAAAAATGAAATTTAGGCTGTATACCTCATTCAAGACCTTAGTTTTATGCTATAACTGAGGGACGGCCTTGATCAGAAAGACACCGTTAAACACCAAATAACCCATTGTGCCACTTGGAGCACAGAACTCTCCTTCATAACATAACAATAATTCACACTTTCACACCAAGGAAACAATGAAGAGTAAGTAAGGCAGCTCTTAAACATGCAAAGGTTTTACTTTCTGTATTATGCGTCTAAAGCATCTTTCTCGAAGATCTAGCACTGTACGAAAAAGTACCTGCTTTTGGAGTTAAGAATAACTGCGTACCCTAACTGTGCACTGCCAACCCTAATGATTCTCAGTGGCGCACCCGGGGGGGGGGGGGGGGGGGGAAGGCAAGGAGGGGCACTTGCCCCTCCCAAGATCTGAGATTAACATTAAAACTGGGCAACTTTTAAGAACCTCGATTTGTGTCTACTGATATAAGAAGGCCCCTCTTTATCGCCTTAAGAAGGGTAACGTTGGTTTGTATTAAAATGCTCTCAAAAACCCAAATTCGTTCTTGAGCCCAGTGTTTCTTCTCATGCCCC
>JAHWFP010049493.1:68870-79064 GCA_023313725.1 Lithobius niger | reverse complement strand
CCCCCCCCCCCACCCGCCCTCCCACTTCCTGTGCACGCCACTGCCGTAGTCCTTTAAATGTAAAAGTTTATTCCTCCGCCAACTAGGCTATAGGCTACCTTGTTCAATGCGCCAGTTTGAGCGGGCATTCAGAGAGAGACGCGAGAGACGCGCGCTCCGCAACGCTGGCGCCCTCTCGTAATCAACAGCGGAAGCTCGGGCCAAGTGGTGGCTGGAGCGTTCGTTCGTTCGTTCAAGCACCATCGATCACTTGTCCTTTAGAGCTGCATAACTCCATTAAGGATGATTGATGCTAATCTTTTAGTGAATTTCGGATTAAAAAGGCTTGCGTACAGGCGATTATTTTTAAGATGAAAGCGCCAAAAAAGCCGTTCGTTGTTGATTGGATGCAATTCTCAATGCCTCTCCACCAACCAACTCTCACATACACACAAAAAAAAAAAAAAACCTGTCAACGCTTAGAGGATCTTGAAAATTTTTTCATAATTTTATTTTAGTTCTGTTTTATTATGCTTCCCTTAAGTCTGTTAAGCCGATTCGTTTTATAAGAGAAAAAAAATAAGACAAGTGTGAATGAAAGAATAGATGGCAGCAAAAGGAATAGATTTTTTTTTTACCCTTTTTGGAAAATTGGAAATACGCAAAGTAAATATTGCGTTATCTTAACGTCACAATAGAACGGTCAAAATCCAGATTGACACCTTCAACGAGGATTAGCGTAAAATGGGAAAACGTGCTCCATCTTCGGAAAGACTGATTGTTCAGATACGATTGTAAATGCAAATATTACATTGGCCGCTTTTCATCTGCTTTTGAAGTATATTCGTTGTATTCAGTTTGTTTTTTCCTGCAATTTTTTTTTGGGTGGAGGGGGGGGGGCCACACAACGGTGGGAGGGGGTCGAATTTTCCAATGGTAAAGGGGAGAGCGTTACATAGTTCGAAACAGGGTTTGAAGCCCAACCCACCAAACCCAAGTGGCTATTTTTTGGGTTTTACTGGCTTTTTTTTCGGGTTTTACTGCCTTTTTTTTCGGTTCTTACTGCCTTTTATTTTCGGGTTTTACTGGCTTTTTTCCGGGGGGATACTGCCTTTTATTTTCGGGTTTTACTGGCTTTTTTTCGGGTTTTACTGCCTTTTTTCGGTTCTTACTGGCTTTTTTTTCGAGTTTTATTGGCGTTTTTAGGGGGGTTTTACTGCCTTTTATTTTCGGGTTTTACTGGCTTTTTTTCCAGATTTACACTGGTTTTTTCTTTCGGGTTTTATCGGTTTTAGCGGATTTTACTGAGTTTTATCGAGCCTAACTCAGTTCATGGATGTTTTACTAGTTCAGTACTAGCAGTGGTTAGGCTTTGGTTAAGTTACTAAAATAATAATGCCATCACCTATGCACACCACTGTTTAACAAAAACCTTTCCACAAACAGTCAACAAACAGCATGAAAATAACTAGTAATTTATAATTTATTACAAAAGGCAATATTAACCCTTTATATAGGTTAACTATTGCTTGTGTTTAGGACCTAGCCACAGGCCGAATGATTTTTTTTAATACAGATAGGTAAAATGGGTGGGATAAAAAAACAACTAGTGGGTTTTATTGTGGGTTGTGTCAGGTGAGTGTGGGCTGCTTTTTTCGGGTTATGATTTTTTTTCAGGTAAGGTTCGATATAACTAAAAATGACGAAAACATTTCCAGCAATCATAAATGGCGGATAAAAATGGTGTGCACTCTGTTGCGTATTCACGTAAGCGTTTGCTTGGCCCTTTCCGAATTGCTACTCCGAAAGTTTCATTGTCCAACACAACACCAGTTTGCAAAAAAAAATATTGGGTTGGGTAAGAATTTTGAGACACCCTGTACAAGCGACAAACCAAAGTGTTGACTGTATGGCTAAAGATGACCTGTTTAACTACAAACACGCATTATTAATACCAAGAATTTATACGGTTAGGGAGGAGAATTTGTGATGGAGACCCATATTGAAACGTCTTAACACATTCGTGTTAGTTCAGTCTTAGTTTATAGAGGGCGCCATGTGTTTTATGTGGGAATTTCTACTCAGTTTTTAGCCTAAAATTAAGCTAAACTAAACGAAACTAGCTTGTATTTAATTATTATTTAGCCTAGCTTACTTGTAATTTAGTTAACTTTAGCTTTGGGCTGAAAAATGAGCAAAAATTACCGGATGGAACACGTGGCGCCCTCTGAAAACTCGGACTGAACTAATGGGGACGAATCTAACGTGTTTCAATAGGGACTTTTTAGAGTTACAAATTCTCCTCCCAAACCCTATAAATTCTTGTTAATACTGATGATAAATACCTGGAACAATAAATTGGGTAGAGATTTAAAAATAAACAAAATAAAAAAGGCACCCACATAAAAGAAAATGCTCAATGATAAGGTACAGGGTTAGCCCGATCGATACCTGGCCTTGTGTGAATGAATCTGTGGTATGAACTCCTAACATCTCTCGTATGATTGAGCACATGCTAAATGAGTCAATCGTACATCGAGCGCACAGCTGGCAGTAGTATCTCATGTAATACGCAATCAGAACAGTGGAGGGCCGCACTTCACATCGGAACGATACACATCCTACAGCCCCACTAATCAGGACTTACGGAAACTCACTGCCTGAGTATATGAAAATGAAACTGCAGGTGGATGTTCGATATACGGTTCTTCAGCCTGTGAGCTCATTACACGATGCGCTCGTAACACTAAACCGTACAAGTACAAGACAGAGTAATTTGAGAAACAAAGAAAATATAAATGCCTCAACTGGGATTCGAAGCCAATCTGGGCAGTTATCTTTTTTCAGTCGTTAGTGGGCTGTTGGGGGCCTCGAATCGACAACCTAGCCTTGTTACTAGCCAAGAAATCTACCAACTGCGCTACCAGGATGGACCCCTATCTACATGCTCCACCCAAATTCAGAAGCTGTTTAAATTTTTCATTGATGGCCTACTGAATTAGTGTATATTGCATTTAAAAGGCCAGTCTTTTAATGCTGTATGTCTACTTAATTAATAATTGTTTATTAACCCCCAATGGCCATGAATTAATATAACTAGGTCCACCAGCCAAAAGCAAGCTTTGTGAAGGCTCCCTGGGAATCTGGGCAAGGCAAGTGAAGCGCAGCCAGGCGGATAGCACCACAGTCTACAAGCTATGAGGACACACGATCGAATATGTACACGTACGACTAACAAGAAACTAGAACCTCCACAATGTTCGTAGTGGTTCTCAATGGGTTACGACAAAACTGTTTCCTGTGGTCACTTTTAAGATTAATTTAACTGTTTCTTTGGTCCCCCCCCCCCACTGGATCTTAATTCAACTGTGCCCTTAGTCACTCCCATAGCTTAATTCAACCATATCCTTTGGACATCCAGTGCATCTTAATTCTACGGTTTCCTTTGGTCGCTTCCTCAGCTTAATTTAGCTGTGTACTTTGATCACGTGCACATCTTAATTAACTTTTCCTTTCGTCATCCAGTTCAGGTTAATTCAACTCTGTCCTTCGGTCATTTCACAACTTAATTCAACTATTTCCTTTGGTCACTTCTTCAGCTTAATTCAACTGTGTCATTTAGTCACTTCCACAGCTTAATTCAACGTTTCCTCTCATCATCCAGCTCAGCTTAATTTAACTGTCCTTTGGTCACTTACACAACTTAATTCAACTGGTTTTTTTTTGGTCACTTCCACAGCTTTATTCAATTTAACTGCACTGCATGTCCTGAAGGGTGAAAACAAAACAGTGTAAATCGAAGATACTTTACTAGTCAGCTGCCCCTTTTTCTTTTGCCAGCATCTCAGTAAAATGACCAAAGGTCAAGACAGGAAAAAAAGCTTCGATATGTAAGAGAAGGGAGTGGGGGAGGGGGGTAGCGGTGCCGTCACGTCTGTGCACTGACAGGTCATTTCACTGGCTGATAGCCTCCGTTCTATTACCACTTTGCCAATGTAATAACCTTCGATTTTGCTTTCATCCAAATGGAAATGGTGGGATGGGATGCCAGATGACCGGCCGTAAAAGTGCTTTCAAAAATCTTCACTTCTCCAAAAGAAGGGGGGGGGGGGACGCGTTAAGAAAGAGAAGGGAAAAAAAAGTGTCAAGGTATTTGACTGCGATCAATGCATAACTGATGCTGCAAGTCCTGCAAGCGTCGTGGCTTCTCTCCAGCTGTCACACTTCAAGTCATCCGCCACAACGACGAAATAACTGTAATAACGCAAGCCGAATGCCTGCTGCAGAATGTCGCACCGACACAAATCCGAACGAATATTTTCAATTTCAAAGAAATGGATTTGGACGAAATAAAGAAAAAATAAATAATATTAAAAAAAATTCAATGGTTACCAAGACATAGATTTATTACCTAATTTTCGGGAGATATCAATCAATATCTTTATCAAGGGATGGCAAGGTTAAAGATTACAACAGAGGGGCAATAATTTGGCATGCATAGTGTCAAAAAACAGAACGTTAAAAAACACTTTAGTAATTAAAAATATATGCAGAGTAGCTATAGCAAGTGTAGGTGATAGATGAATTCACGACGTTTCGGTTATTAGATCGACACCGTTTTCAAGTGAAGGATTTAAAACCTGTCAAACAACAGAAAAATTAATAACACAACAGCAGAGCAGGTGTCTCATGGTTACGACCCCATACTAAAATAAAAAATTATTTAAAAAAAAATCTCGGCACAATTCGACAGAAAGTGCATAGTGTTAACAATTCATTTATAATTTTGTTTAAAAAAATATGTATAGCCCAGACTGTAGTTCCCTTCGAATCGTTAATATTACGCAGGAAATTAGAGGATTTCCTCTATTTATTCCCCTTTAATCTTCTGCATAATAGAGACGCTTCAAAGGAACTGAATTCTAGAATATGTGCAGTTTTTTTTTCAAAATTTCAAATGAATTTTTGATACTGTATGCAATGCACGCCCAGTTACTGCTTTCTTTGTTGATAAATTTATTGTCTTGGTAACCAATGGCCATCATGGAGTTTGAGCCTGTTCACGTTACCTGTAGCAGAATTAAAAAAAAAAAATTTAAGTCTAGCAAATTCGATGAATTACATGTGATTATCCTTAAATGAACGTTACAGTAAAGCAGCACGCGCCATTGCCCAGCACTATTCTTCCTTCTAAACGACATAGATCCCTGCTTTCTCTGTTGCAAAAAAAAAAAAAAAAAAAAACTATATAATAACGCAAGAATGTTATGCGATTACGCCACTGGGGATGGTATGAGCTAAACGGCACGTTAACACTGAGGTTATTTGCGCCAATTCTAAAAAAAAATTAGGCCACAAACTGCATACCTCTTAACCCCAGAAAGTGCAGGCGCAAATGTAGAGTCTCACGTGCAACGCGAGCTTAGTCACGGGTTCCCTGGTATCCCACACAAAATGAGTGGCAGCAGCTAAGTGGTCAGAGTCGCGACCTACAAACCAAGAGGACTCCAGTCTGAACCCGGATAAAGTTATATTACGCGACGTTTAAAAATGTTTGGGCTGAGAATCAGCCCTGCAAGTGTCTGGGTTGACTGTGTGCTTTCATTGGTCTACCGATCGCTAACTAAAAATACACTGATCACTAAAAACACCGATCACTAGAAATAACCCATCACTAAAAATAAGTACATACAATGGTCCCTACATTCACTGGAATTTTAGGAGGGGAGGGGTGGAAAAATATCGATACATTTATTCTGTAACAACAGCACATCACCAGTCACCGCAACACAACAGAACCCGCCGACAATCAATACAACACATTTGGAAAAACACAAAAAGAAATTACGTTTTAATTTATAATGTTATGTATGGTTAAATATTGATTGAAAACGAAACAGAACAGTAGATGCTCGGGAGGGATGGGCACCACTGACTACGTAACATCAGTAATCATTCTTTAATTCAAAACCAAATGGATGCCAATGACAAGTTGCTACGGTGAGAGTAAACTTAATATTTAAGTAAGTATTCACAATGTTTTAGATTGTAGAGGCATATATCCGGAATACGAAGATCGACCAATAGCGATGGAGCTTGCTGCAGACAAGACGTCGTCGTCTAAACCGGAAGGGAACTCGAAGATCATTTCCTTTCATCAACAACTGGCTGCCCGTAAAAAAAAAAAGTTGCAAATTTTTATGTAGATTCGATCGAATGAATAATAACAGTCTTTTTCTCACAAATGCATGTAATTTAGACTTGAGTAAATAATGACAGAAAATATTCACACTGACATCTCTGATATCTGCGAATCCAATGCCTGCTTATTTTTGTCTTACATTGTCTCATTATACGATCACTTTGCTATCATTAAAGTTTTAAAATGTTGCCATTAATGGAAAGTAAGTAGGCAGGAAATTGAAACCTTTCAAACTTGAATTTGGGATCGAAGCGACGCCTGTTAGACTGACAAACAAAAACTTTAGAAAACTGCTGCTTCACGTCGCCGCAAGGAATCATTATGGAGGCAAAAAACTTCTTACCTTCATACATGTAGTAAATTGTAGTTTACCTAAAAATGTATAACTACATGCTCGCGTGTTGCTGATTATTAATTCACTTTTAGATACATGCTAACTAGTTCCTCATTTAAACCAGTAATAAACAGACATTAACCGCTGCAAATAACATAGAGTTAGCTTGGAAAGTCGTCGTTAGCGAAAATCATGCACTTGGTGCATAAAAGTGGCTACTGTACTTTTTTTTCTATATAAAAGCCTTTGGGTGAAGGCGTATTTATTTAAACACGTAAGGTAATACCCAAAAAAATGGTTTAAATAAATATTTATTGCTACTCGTCATAACTTTATACGTAAAAAAAAAAACACAGTCCAGATTCAAACAACGACCTGCTGATTGAAACAACAAAATAAAGACGCACAATCTCACAGCAAGAAGAAAATCAGTCCACATTTCTACAAATTTTCGACAGTTTGCGTGGAGGAGAATGAAATACGTTTCTCAACTGTCTTCTTCAGGTGCTATTTTGATGTTTTACTGATGTTTTGACTCACATCAGTCTGTTTGTTTACGTCCGAACCGCGCGGCAGCCGTGGCCTGCTGATTAATAGACAATCCCATACTGTTTGAGCCATTCATCTAAAAAGATAAAATCAAATGGCATGCCGAATATTTTAAAGGGATTGTCAAAGAGAGATACATGAAGGCTGGGCTTGTGACGTAGAGGTTGTGGGTTGAAAATGCTCAGTTAATTAATCTCAAAATCAATTACAGGGTGAAGCAACTAAAGTGTTACGAGCCAATATCCAGTGAATGGTTAATGAGAAAATAATAATGATAGAAATGCAATGATGGGTATGATGGGGAACGTTTACACGAGAAATAAGGAATGACCTTGAATTAATATTTCAAGATCATCCTCGTGCTATCTTCCAAAAGAGATACGATACGGCAAAAAAGTAAATTAGAAAGTTGGACGTAAGGAGACAATATGACCACACACACAAAAAAAAAAAAAGGATTCAAAACCGGATAAATAAAATAGTTACGATGATGTTTAAAAAACTAACTCTGGACATGCTGGCTGCGCCGTAGTGAAGCCAGCATGTTCAGAGTTAGTTTTTAAACATCACCGTGACTATTTCATTTATTATCAGATTTTGAATCTGTTTTTTTTTTATTTTTGTTGGTCGTACTGTGTCCTTGCGTCCAACTTCGTATTTACTTTTTTGCCGTTTGGAACATAGCACGACAATGACCGTAAAATATTAATTGAAGGTCATTCCTTTTTTCTCGTGTAACCGTCACCCATCTCATTGCATTTCTATCATTATTATTCTCTCAGCCACTCTCAGGATATCGGCTCGTAACATTTAGTTGGATCACCCTGTATAAGTCCTTCGGGAACTATATTAACATACAAGTTAATCTCAAAAATGGTCTAATCATCCTAATTAAATCAGTCCTTTGAACCCGTGTCATCTCCATTAATACACAAAGACCTTCGAAAACGGTCACAATCATCCCAATTAATACACAGGTCCTTCAAAAATTGTCACATCATCCTAATTAATAAATGTACAAAACCTTCGAAAACGGTAACACCACCCAATTAACATGTAAGTCTTGTGAAAACATCCACGTCACCCCAGTGACCTCACAATGTAATAGAAGCTTACCGAATCCTTACTACTTTTAGCATACAATTTCGTTGCTGCCTTCCTAAGGTGTTAGTCAAGATCAAGTCAAAAACCAAACATAAAAGCCTTATTTTCTCGGTCCCGTGCCAAATGAACCATGCGTGACAGCGGATAGAACCCAGGTCTACTGCAGCAGCAGTCTTGCACAGTTTTATTATGAACTGACTGTGAATAAATACAGAAACACTGCATACGCAAACATTGCTTTTTGGGCTTATATATCAGACTACTGAGCGGGAATTGAACCCTCAGCCTTTGAAGGCAAAGGCTGAAAGCTCTACCGCTAAGCCATACTGCCATGGCCACAAGGAAAGGGCCATAGGCAACATTTGTATACACGTATGTACTGCCTGTGGCCGCTTCCTTTCAGGCTGTGTCAGTATGGCTCAGCGGTCGGACCTCGGTCTTTGGTTTCAAAGGTCGTGGGTTCAATTTCCCACTCAGGCATTCTGACATATTAAGTCCAAAAGGCAACGGAAATTGGTTTGTATTTGTATATATTTACCCCTTAAGAGTGTTGATTTCGCTTTCCATCTTGTTTAAATGTTGGTGTTTTTACACCTAGCATTCACCTTTGAAAGGTTAAGTCCGAAACGGACTGAACTGTCATACATAATTGGTAGTTTTGAATATAATCACGTTATTGATATTGAAGATCACGTTATTGATATTGAAGAACGAGGTCATTCTTGCCTATTACCTAACTTGTGAAGATAACGACCAGAACCTAGCAATAAGCCCGTTGCAAACCTAGTTTCAGTCACAGTACCAGCAAATAACAGTCCCAGTTGCTTTGCTAATTAGTGTGTATAACTGGCAATGTGAATACGGCTCTTAATGCTAGTGAGGTTTTACGAAGAAGTCGTTATTGTTAACATTATAACTGAACAGCGCTAAACATACGGCGCTCAGTGCCAGGGCCCTAAACACTCACTGCCTATTAAATATTAGAGAAGGGCAACGAAGGAGTGTTGTTAATCTCGAGAAAACGTGTTCATTCTTGGCGTCCTCCCAAGATCTGGCAAGCAACTCTTCCGGTCTTTCTCGATGAAGATTGCCCCCACTAATCTGTGGCCCATGATAATAACGAGAGGCACTGCCGTAACGACGCAAACCACCGAGCCGCGCCAACTTCCATCAGCGTGCCTTGAAACGCAAGTAATTGCCATTCATTCGGATGCTGATGGGGACAGCCTCGGTTGCATTATGGAACCATGGGTGCCGGCCCTCGGTACAACGTCGCTATCAGCCATTCGCATCGCGCCTTACACACTCGAGCCTCGCCTCAACGACACAGTCAACAAGACCAAGAACAATCATGTTGATGTTATGGAGGGGGCGGTAGATTCGGGAGCCACGTCGCAGGCGCTTCCTTCATAAGGGGCCTGGGGGCCTTTGGAGTTGGGGGTAAAGAGAAACGAGAGAAATATACGTTCTGGCGAGGTGCTGTTGTCCAAGGTAGGTACACTGGTCGCATTAGAGGCAATGCTCCCCCGCACCGCACAGAGAGAACTGAAGGCAGTGCAGAAACGTTAGGCCCGGCACATTATAAGGCAGCCAGACAAATGAAACCGAATTCCGCCCGTTTGATAAGGAGGCCTACGGGATGGCAATGTCAGCAGAATAAATGGACCCAAGATCACCTTGCAGCTACCGTAATTGGGTCCCGCGTTGGGGGGGGCATGCTGTGATGCCCCCTGCCCACCCACTCACCCACCCAACCAACTG
The DNA here is from genome assembly GCA_023313725.1 of Lithobius niger. NCBI lineage: Eukaryota > Metazoa > Arthropoda > Chilopoda > Lithobiomorpha > Lithobiidae > Lithobius > Lithobius niger. The sequence goes on along the minus strand of JAHWFP010049493.1, from coordinate 69,135 downwards.
ACCGACCCACCGACCACCACCACCACGCAAGCCCCACTTCCATCTTGCTGAAATTCAATGAGATGAAATGGGTGGGGACTTGGTGGACGGAACTGCAGAAAGTGGTCCGAACAAGTGATTTCAAGTCGCAAACGTTTCGCTTTCCGTTTCTGTTCTTTTCCCCACCCCCTAAACTGATCCCTTCGAAATGAACAGTTGGATTCTAATAACTACAATCTATTTTCTGCAGTTGAATATAGAACGTTATTTGCTGCCGCAGAAGTAC
>JAHWFP010049493.1:48287-62463 GCA_023313725.1 Lithobius niger | reverse complement strand
ACCAGAGATCTCAATAATATCACAAATTAATTTGCAGGCTAGAAAGGTCGTTTCCAGGACAAAGAAAGCCTCGCAAAACACAAACGACAACAAAATTTTAATTGTCACTCAATAATTGATGGTCTTGGTCACAAAATGTACAAAATTAAAAAGTAAAATTACGTGAAAACTTTGCTAGCACCCAGTGACCCGCCATTACTATTTGAAAATTAAAATTTTGTTGCGATTTGTGGTTTACGAGGCACTGTCTGGTCAGGAAACAACCTTTTAACTATTAGAAACTGTTCGATCAAGCCAACTCCCGGTATTAAAAATTAGAGAATATGTGAGTTTTCTATCCTATTTTTAGACACATTTCCTATGACCTTTTTGTGCGACTTTTAATTCTTTGACTTTTTCCTGCAACCGTAAAAATCGCCTTCTTTCCCATTCAATTTCAATAAGAATTGCAGTATTCAATTTACCATTTGAACAGCTTTTCTTTACACGCTCAAAGAAATACCCGATGCAATAACAAGCAACAAAACTAAACTACACCGTGTATTTCATAGAGTTGCGTGACGAAAATAAGGTTGTAAAAATCTATTTATTCACAATTCAAACCTTTACAACGGCCCTTAAACAGGGTAGCATGCACAGCTGTTTATTTAACTGGCAGTTGCCAGAGGGTTTTTATTGGTCTTTATCCAAAGTGTATGTGTCCCTCCTTAGTCGAGTTTTATAACCACAATGTTATGAGCACAAAACACTTCGGGCGGGATTCTGAATGACAAGCAGGCTACAGATTTCAACTTTGCGTGACCAACCTAAGGCATTTTTATACCTCTATAAACCAAGATTATGATATTAAGTACGGATTTATCGTGTAACTAGTAGAGAATGAAACAAAATCGAAAACTTACGCAAAAGAGATGTCATTCGAAATTCCAAATGACCGTAAAAATATAATAAAAGAAAATGAAACAGTGTACATACACAACTCGACGGATAAATGAACCAGACAATTTAGATTTAAAGCCAACTGGCAGATGCAGGTGGTGGTGGTTTCGAAGGGGTTTATTGGGCTTTTTTTTGGGGGGGGGGGGGAGCAATAATAGAAGATATGATTTTACACCCCACCAAATAATAATAATAACATTTGTCGTAATTGCAACAGGTTTGGCAAGGACCATAGGAAAGATCACTGACAGCCAGCCGAAATTATAAAAAAGACAATTACATAAAGTGATAAAAGTATGGCCAGGTGAAGGTAAGGGAAAAGGTATGGGGACACGAATGGGGACACCAAGGTTAGACCTGCCAGGGACTCTAAGGTCCCCGATGACATCGCCAAACGTGTTGGACAAGGGAGATGTAAGAAAAAAAGAAAAAGGCCCAAATAAAAATAGAAAGGCAGATAAAAAAATGGAGGTTAAAAACATCATTATGTAACTCAAAGTATGGTTATGGTAAATAGTCATAGAGAGCTCAAATTCCTGTTTGGAGTAACATTCAAAACAAGTTAAAGCTACATCCTATCCTGCTTGCCTTATAACAGCCACGCGCAGACGTGTGTCCGCGCGCTGCCGTCACGAGATTCGGCGTAGTAATACTACAACGTCCCTTCCGTCCTCGTCTTCTCGTGATCACGTGAACGACGTCTGGCCTATAGCAGACGATTTGCGGGTCACGTGACAGGATTGACTCAAAAACTGAGTCGTCACAACCGGAAACAACGAAACGTCATGGTTATTGGAAGCACGCAAAGGATCATATACGTACGGGACGCAGTAAATAAAGTTACCAATATTCGACAGAAAATCTCCTACACGCCAGACGCCACATTTTAAAATGGATTTTTAGCTAGGGATTGACTAACGGTAAGTAAATAAAACTTTGGGGCCGTACTTGATGTGGAGGATCGAGAAAATGGCAATGGGAGGAATGTCCTTTTAAAAACAGTCATTCCCTTAATACCTTCGAAAAGAAATACCTTGCTTTCTTATCTTGCTTACTTTCTTTTCTTTTCCTCCCACTTACAGATCACTAAATTTACTTTAAATAATGATTTTAGAACTGAGTGAACTCTTTCGGACAGTCCTGCAACTTCTCGCATATCAATCCCGGGATTATCATTATACTTGGTAATTATACCAAAAAAAAAAAGCTCTCGCCATATCCCAGTATCTACTCGCCACTTAGCCGCTACATCGTGAATGGAGACATGGCCTTTCAACTTTATAAGTCTATTGCATTGTATTGCATAATGTTAATTAACGCCAGTGTCAACGTGTCTGTACTGATAGTGAGGTCAAAATTCAGTCGCCAATTATTGATCTTCATTCGCCAAATGCGAGTGGCGACTGATACGGATGATGGTTGTAAACTTGGATATCGAAAAATACTGCAATTAACCCACACATCTGCAATTAACCCTTCCCTTACCATCTAACATTACTTTATCATTATCCAAGCCATATCGTTCGATTCGGTCACTCTATTGACGTCGATCCACGCTTCATAGTTTAGTTGATTTCTTTCTGATTAGTTTGCTTGAGGGAACTTTGACGTCATGAACAGTTTTCAAACCATTTTTCTCGTAGTTTAGGGTAAAAAAATAAAGTTACAGTAATGAAACGAGGCCAGTTAATCCGAGATGTAATTTACTTTTCTTTCATTTGACGCTAATACTCTCATGTGTCTTAGTTCAAGAGGAGTAGACGTACAGACACACACATCGTATGTTAAAAAAATAGACATAAGTCACTGTAAATAATAATATTTTTTTATTTCTCCTTTATTGAGCCTTATGAGTGTATGATTTGTCTTCCCTCTCCAGCGCCTATTGCCGAGCAGATTTCGGTCGAATGGAGTCCTGTTTTCACGGTTGTGACCTTAATAACGGGCTCAGTGAGTTATCTTTATGCCAGTGGAGGACGTGGCAATAGCGATTAAGGCGCTATGCAAGTGATCTGGGGGCGAACTGTGTAGCCGGTTCGAATCCGGGTCATGCCACTCCGACGAAACGTAAGTGCATAAAGGTGGCTTAGGCTACTGAACTACGTTATTTCTAGTGTATAATTTTCGCTGTTGGCTAATTTCCAAGTTTCCATCGTATGTTACTTATGATGTAGATTACTCCCGTTCTTTTTGTACATGGAATTCATTCATTACATGAGTGCCTACATTACATATGAGGAGACTATGATTATAAAAAGACCAAGTTCGTCATCACTTAAATTTTTTTTTTAAACCTCAGACACCAGTTCAACGTGCCAACGACTCTCGGTCGACTATTCCTTGCATGGCAAAATTAAATTACGAGAGTATCTTTGTCTGGTAAATAACTCGCTAAGACAATTTCCTTGCAGTAATTACCAACACTTTCTCTTACATTAAGTTAATTATTAGTTCGCGGTAATCGCTTTCTACGAAGACAGAGGCGTCGGCTTGGCGTAAAAGGCACTTTATTCAGATTGCCATTAATATAAAGGAGCATCCGATTGGGATTTGATGACCTTAACATTTGTTAAGGCTAGTAATTTTTAAAATGGTGTGTGTGCGAGTGAAGGCTGCTGAATAAACGGAGAAAAAGTTGTGGAAAAACAACAAATGATGGTTCTCGCCGTTTATCGAATCGGTGAAATCTGATTTATAATTAGTTTTATCGTTAAAAATGTCTTTGCACCTTACGCCCTGAAACGAACTAATGCTTTATACATAGAAACGATCCACTTTAGTAGTACTGTAAAAGAAATATGCGTTTTTAAAATAAACATGTTTTAGGCAAATCTAGAACACATCTTTACGTGTAAAACACGTAAAAGCTTTTTACAAACAGTATGGGCTGAGAAAAAACCTCTGAAAACGTTAGCGTATAAAGTTTTCCACACGTGAACTGTGTTCAAAATAAAACACTAGCATTCAAGTTGAACACTTTTTAAACTTGTATATATACTTCCACCAAATATAGCGACTGAAAAATAGTGAGTATTTTCGTTAAACACTGTTTTCAAAAACACACGCGGCTGTTTTATTTTGACAAAGTTTGTCGCTATACATATGTTTTAAGCACGTATTTATAAAGTATATTGCAACCTGAACGCTGGTGTTTTATTAAACACTATATAAAATTCTCAACACTAAATCCTTCTACATTGCTGTTTTAAAATAAACAGCTAAAAAGTCTAAAAAAGTTTTCTAGGTGTCTAAAAAAAAACACACAAAAAGCGACGTTTCGGGTCGGAAGGCTAACCGTTATGAAACACCACGCTTCACCAAAACGCAAGCGTCAATACACTTCAATAAAATACACTTCTTGGCTAATCCACTCAAAACAAGCATCAATCTAAGTCCAAATCTAAAAATAAAAAGGACCTTAGCCGGCTTGAAACCCGACAACAGGGAACCTGCCATCCACCTAAGAAAACAGAAGTGGGGGTCGGCTTTAGGGGATGGACACGCTCCCTATTGTCGGCTTTTAACCTGTAGGCTTAAAGTGTGAGCGGCCTATCTTAAGTTCGTTGTAGAACGAAAACAGATAATCGATTTACGTTTTTGGTAGCAGAGTGCCTTGTTGATATCCAAAATGGTTACAAAACCAATGGCGGCCGTCGATTAAAGCCGCCCCCTCCAGGAAGACGTAGTCGCTCGTAAAATAATTCCAGGACTCAAGATACGCCGCGCACACAATAGGTCCTTTTTATTTTTAGAATTGAACAGTAGCGAAAACAGACATCCAGAAGAGCATGGGCAATTTCAGTGAAAGGGCACACTGAGGCTTTATTTTTCAGAAGACTTTTTTTTGGGGGGGTAATTCACTTTTTTTTTTTTTACCATTTTTGGCCTCTTTCTTGGGCTTCCGAGGTTTCTTTTTGCGTTTTTTAGGGCTCTAGGCCAATCCTCGCTGCGACCAGCATTCTTCAGTGCAGAAAAGCATAATATGACATGTTTTTTCTTCAAAAATGGCAAAATAAAAAGGGCATTTTTTTTTGCAAAAAGGGCAGGGGCAATGCCCCCCTCCCCGGTGCACGCCACTGCCGGGATTTGAACTTAGATTATGTTTGTTGTTGGGTGGATTATCCATGAATTGTATTTTATGTATTGACGCTCACTTTTCGCGAGAAGTGTAGTGCTTGATAACGGTTAGTCTTCCAACCCGAAACGTCGCTTTTTGTGCGAATTTTGTGCACCTTTCTGGCTTGTTCTTTTTGGGTTACTGTCTTAATGATTTTATACCATTACGTTTGGAGAGATAGTCGGCAAGGTGCACATACACAAAGATAGTCGGCAAGGTGCACGTACACAAATTAGTAACGTTTCAGGTCAACGTTCTCAAGCAAAGATCAAATGAAAGACCGCTTTTTGAGTGATTTGGTTTTTGCTTGAGAACGGGTCTTCGTATCCGAAACGTCGCTAATTATTGTGTATGTCCTTTCTGGCTTAAACCAACTTTGTATTTATTTTATAAAACACTTTTTTTTTAAATTAGACGTGTTACAGCAGCAAAGGGAAGGCCAACCCAGGAACTCGAACCCGGGGAACCTATACCCTGGGTGACAGAACATGATGACAAGCAACTATAAAGGAGCCTGATAGTACCTCACGCTACCCTGACAGGCTGGTCTGGCAGGGACTTGACCGAGGAATCCTTTCCAGAAACCAAACCGATCAGTTCCATCTTCAAGTATAGCTGGACTGAGCTCTGTTAACGCTCAGTCATTATTGCCTAAGGAAGGAAAGCCAAAGGCTCAAAAGGAGTTAAATACAGACGCAAACCTATTTACGTTGCCTTTCAAACTTGTATGTCAGACTGCCAGAGCGGGGAATCGAACCCACGACCTTTGAAACCAAAAGCCGAGGTCCTACCACTGAACCATACTGACACGGCCAGACTAAGGCCGTGTCTGTATGGCTCAGCGGTAGGATCTCGGCCTTTGGTTTCAAAGGTCGTGGGTTGTGACATACAAGTCCAAAGGGCATGTAAATCGGTTCGTATTTGTATTAATTACGACCTTTAGCACGTGCCATGGCTGTTTGCTATGACGAGCATATAACGTGACTGGGCTAGTCCAATCAGACGGCCAAACAGCCTTTGTTCTCGTTCGTTATTGGCAAACTCATGGTGACGTCACGGCAAACAGCCATTGCGCATGGTTTACGTGTTGACTAAATTCTTCCACATATCTCGTTTAACTACGACCATCAGGAGTACTGCGACTTGGAAATTGTTAAGTAGAAGCTACCTATACCTAGACTATAGCCGTTACACACGAGTTGGACGGTTCATTAGACATATGATTATGCTAAATATAGTCATTTGCACATTACAGAACTCTCTACAAAGCTCCATGTCATGTAACTGGGTTCGTACCACTTCGGCCACATGGATTTCAAGGACTTGTACCGATTTTCAAGCACCAAGTCTCACTAAATTTAGGTACCTTTTGCAGAATCATAACGTGCTAAAAGCCCGGACCACTGCACTGTGACTGAGGTTGGCGCTAATGACCAAGCTGTCGACGCGCCATTAAGCCTCATCTCCCCCCCCCCTTAAAAGTTTGATTTTTCTTGGACTTCGTATTTTCTTTAAAAAAAACTTTTTTTCAGCATTTTAACTATTTATTTATTTATTTCGAAGAGACTTTATGAAAATTATTAACTAAACAATATATCAATATATATAACAATATATATCAATATATATATATATAACAATATATCAACAAAAACTTCCTGCAAGGCTTTATTCGATTAGTTTGGAAATTAAAACAAGGACGGTCCATTATTGTGTGCGCGGCTAAGTCTTCCTGGATTGGGTGGCTTTAATCGATGGCCGTCATTGTTTTTGTAGCCATCTTGGATATCAACAAGGCACTCTGCTACCGAAAACGTACAATCGATTATCTGTGTTCGTTCTGCGGAGAACTCGAGATAGGCCGCGGACACTATAATGTGTAGGTTTACGTTAAAAGAAATAATTGTATATTTCTGAACGTTGTGTAGACTTAATACCACGTTAGATCTCTTACTTTATAAGTAGTTCCAATCTGAAAGGTAGACTGTAAAAGGAAGGATATAATGCTGATGGGTGCTGCAACACGCAGCTTATTTGCACCTAAAAGTGGTACTAAAATTATTTGGCTAACAAGCCTCAAGTTCTTATTTTTCATTTTGATATTTGTAAGGACTTGCAAGTCACTTAAAAATTTAAAATGCAGCACTTATTAATGGACCAAGTGCTGCATTTTAAATTTTTCAAAGACTTGCAAGTCCTTACAAAATAATATCAAAATGAAAAATAAGAACTTGAGTGTTGTTAGCCAAATACTTTTAGTACCATTTTTGGGTGCAAATAAGCTGGATCCTGGAGCACCCATCAATCAGCCTTATTTCCTTCCTTTTACAGTCTACTTTTCAGACGGGAAATACTTATAAAATAAGAGATGTCTAACGTAGTATTAAATCTGCACAACGTTCATAAATACAATTATTTCTTTTAACGTAAACCTACACACTTGGTTTGCCCCTACCCAAAAAAAAAAATAAAGGCTTACAGCTTTGATAAAGCCAGAATTTTTTTCGATGAATGAATGAATGCAGTATTCAGAATCCACTCGACAAATTAAATTATTTCGTGATAATAATGACACAAACCCCATTTTTACTTTAAATTGAAACACGCCCCCTTTCGAAGCTGTTCTTTGAAGTGGGCGCAACAGCAGCATGAATGGAGAAACTTACACCAATTACTAAGGCCGCAAAAAAGTAGCTCGGGACCAAAAAAAATTTAACCTACTTCCCTTCAGAATCAAGAAAAAAAAATTCAATTACAACACCAATGTAATTGCATGCAAAAAAAAGCACATACGCTAAAACTTAATTTCAACTTCTGATACTGTGGGTTGACAGCAATAGTTCTACACAAAAACCTAAGGCCGCCATTTTTTTGTGTCGACTAGATTTTTTAATCTTTGCTACTAATATGCGCGTGCTACAAAGCAAGGAATTCAACACAAACACACCTTAAAAATGAAACCAGTTGTAAGCAAATCATGATAAACTAGATGAAAACACGAAATACCATACGACAACATCTTCCACATACACAATTCATCTAAATTTAAATGGAAAGCAGCAGATGTTACGTCAAAATTAACCAAGGATAAATTGTAAATTGGAAGCAATTTCACTGCACCTATAAGACGGTTTAACAATGCAACAACCTCGGGTTTTTTTCATCATCATCCCCGTTTTAAATTACTAGAGATGAAAGGATAAAGAACGAGAAGGGATGGAAAACGTGGTTAGGCCAGCTGTCCACACAGTTCCCATCACACACGGGAAATTTCAGTCAAAACCGCGAAATACAAAACACAACAAAAAGTGATAATTTTCCCAAGTTAGGAGTTCTCTCCACGGGCCAAACCTTAGCCGTAATTTAGCCATCAGCTCCCGCCGCCACTCAACATCCACCATCTGGTTTACCTGGAAAAACTGGCTTTCTTGAAACGGATCATTAACAATTTGTCACACACGCGAAGAAATGTGCGTGAAAGCAAAAACTAAAAACCGACCGAACACCCTCCCTACTTCTTATGTTATGTATTTTAGGGTTCCACGAAATTAAGACCACCTAGTAAGGAAGAGCACATCTTTATCACAATCATGACGGCTAACCCTTTACATCGTTAGACGACTTGGGCAATGAGTCAAATAAGCAAAGGAAACTTAGGGTACGGACGTCTACGCTACGATTCGACTTTGCACACGCGAAGAAATGTGCGTGAAAGCAAAAACTAAAAACTGACCGAACACCCTCCCTTCTTGTTAGGTTATGTATTTTAGGGTTCCACGAAATTACGACCACCTAGTAAGGAAGAGCACATCTTTATCACAATCATGACGGCTAACCCTTTACATCAACCGTTTTTTGACAACAAAAAAACTATTTTTACTGCTGTACAAGACGACTGGACAGATTACTGAATGCCGGCATTCGATGATTTGTCTTAGATTCGACAACCCCGGAATGGACGCCATGTTGGATTTTGAATTCTCGCTGCAAATAGTTATTTATTCTGCCGTCGTTTGATCACTGCTAGAAGCCGTTTTTTTCAGCGAGAAGAGCAAATTTCGGAAATAGCGTGAAATGGCAACAATGTTGTACCAATGTTTAAAATGACTGTTGCACTTTGTTCTTTATCCGTGTTGTTATTTATAATACATTTAATTTGTTGCCTATTACCGCATTCATTTAACAGAGACGGGAAATTCATCGTAAATAAATAACGGTTGCCTAGCGAATAGCGTTCGGCGAGCGAGAAGGTCTCGTTGCGTAAACGCACCCTAACACTATAAACACGGAAGCAATCGAAGGAATTCCAAACTGGAGCAACTATTATTAACAGACTTCAACATTTTCCCAGAACATGCTCTTCCATTAGTCCCACATTGTAATCCAACACATCAGCAAGCAAACGGAGCCAATACTGACCTTTACGAACACAGCTGGATAGCTCCACCACGCACATTGTATTTGCTGATAAATGAAACGACAATGTTAATCCTCATAGTGCCTTCCAAGATTTAGCTTGTTGCTCAATAGTTATTAATGGCCGATTATTCCATCACGCTTCGCCATGAAATTTCAATTTAAATGTTTTTGTTACTTTGAAATTGGTCGAGAATTTTAAAACTATGGCGTACTATTCGTTTCACTGTAAAAACATATGTTTAAAAGAAACACATTTTAGACAGGCCTAGAAACCATTTTTAGACTTTTTTAGGTGAAAAACACAAAAGTGTTAGCCAACAGAAAGGCAGAGAAGATATCTTTCAAAACATTAGTGGTTACGCAGCACATTAGTGGTTACGTGCAGATGTGAAATGCGTTTAAACTAAAACATTACCGTTTTCAATTTCAAAAATTTATAAATACATGCAGAAAACACCTGTAGTAACATAAGTGTTCACTGCTATTTTCAAAAAAAAATGCATTGTAATAACGTACATACACGTTTTTGAAAATAGTGTTTAATAAAAACGCTTGTTTATCAAGTATTGTACAATAAACACTGTTATTTTGCTTTAAATACTTTCGTTGCTAGGCGTTTCAAGAATGTGTTTATAAAGTGTTAAAAATTAAACACTGGTGTTTTATTTTATATGCATTTTACATCTGGAGCACTATATATAAACGCTGTTTTGAAAGGTTTTTTCTCAACCTACGCTTTTATGTGTTTTTCAGCTAAAAGTGCCTGAAAAAGTTTTCCTGTCGGTCTGAAAAGTGTTTATTCCAAACACATTTGTTTTCCAGCTAAAAACACCTAAAAACGTTGTCTAAAATGTGTTTATTTAAACACGTTTTTATAGTATTCAGAACGACGCGCTGCTCATCCCAGAAGTATTGGTTTTTTTTTTTAGTTTTTTTCCTTAGTACTTGCTGGGTTTTTTTTTTTTTTTTTTACCCAATCAGTTATTCGATTCACAATATTTTTAATTTATTAGCCAGCGTCATCCGGAAGTTGTACTTTGTTGTGCCTAAGTATTTTCTTTACTTAGGCACAACAAATAATATATGTACTTTTACAAATTTTTAAGCAGTATTTAAATTAGCAACAAGACGTCAACAAACACCCGATTTTTTTTTTAGACATCGAAGTTCTGGCGAAACCTCTACGTGAAAATAAACAAAAAAAATTTAACGACATTTTTACAGCACAAGTTGTTAAAATGAACGGGCGGCGCGACAGCCCCTCCTCTCTCACGACCCTCACTCTCAGCACATCCATCCACCATATTTACAGGTACAGCGCATGCTCACAAATTCTGCGAATCCCGCTTCCTTTCCCTCCCTCGCCTCTTTTTGGCGGGCAGCGCCACGTTTCCGAAAATCGTCGCCAGATGTCAGCTTCGGACATGCCACGCAAGTCAACTGGCGCGTTCTGCCTACAACACAAACCTTGGCAAAACTCCCGATAGAGAGAGCGGACTGGGTAGCAGACTACCGCGCGCAGCAAGAACCAGGAACGCGCAAGCACACACACATACACACACACGCAGACACACAAAGAGAAAAGAGTGTGGAATGCCGGGGCATTTCGCCCACCCAGGAAACGATTTGGGCCTTCAATTGCAGACTGAGTATAGTCTCGTAGACGCCTGGCCGTGAGCACAAACAAAACTGGCCACGGGAAGAGAAGGGAAATCTCATTTCTTGGCTCGGCAGGATGTCTCCCGTCCACGCCCCCTGGATTCTCTGTGACTCAACGTCATTTTCATAATCAATGCTCCGTCCGCCGCGCGAGATGAGATCACGAAGAAGAAGATGAAGCAAAATAAGAAGCATTAAAAAAAAAATTGTAAAGAATGAGGATTGAGGCGGAGAAGCAAGCGCTAAGAAGCAACGCATTGGACATAATATGGTAGTTTTATTTTTATTTATTTTTTATTTATTTATTATTTTATTTCAGCTCAGGCCCGCACCCGCGATACGTCACGAGAATATTCGTAACGATTATGCAAATGATATGCGTAGGCGTCACGGGGGCGCGTTCATGCTAATACTTAATTTAGCCGGCCTTAAATTGAAAGCGTGGTGTTTTTGTTTTAAAAAAAAGAAATCTAAAAAAAAATTATTTTTTTAATTTACAAAGAAATGACGAGGCAGACATTAACAGCGCTAACCCAAGTAACAACCTAACAGAAAGATGACAGTAGACCAATATAAGCAAGAGGTATAACGATGGATTTTTTTGTCGGGAGGAGGGACACAGATAACAGTTCACATTTTATTATTGACAAATTATCAACATGAAGGGCAAATACTACAAAATTCAGGCTTTTTGCTTTTTTTACCTGTGGTGTTAACCCTCAGGTAGAAGGGTGCACCCGGAGGGGAAAGGGGTTGGGGGTAGGGTGGGGAGAGCAAGTCGCCAAATACGACCATGAAAAGTTTAACATTTGAATTACAGGTGGGTGAGGGTGCTTTCATCATCATGGCGGGTCACGGTTTTTTTTTTATGTTGATCTTGGGCCTATGACTACAATTAGAATTTCCGCCAACTAATTTAGACTTTCCGATAGACCACTTTAACCCCAGAAGCAAAATTTTCTGCCACTGTCTGCGACACCAATTGTCGGGGGAAAATTATCTGCAGCTAATCTGTGTTTTCGTATGGTTACCCACATATTTATTGGTTTTTACTGAAAAACTTTTCAGCCCTTTATCCTGTTGATCTGGCTCTTCCATCAACTGAAAGGTCTTGTCGAAACGATTAAAATGGTGTATTGGAATGTCCAAGTCGGTCAAAAATTGACGAAACGGCAGAAATTTGGTCAAAACGACATATTTTGTCTGCGATTGTGCCAGATTATCTGCGACATAGTCGCACGTCGCACCCCTTTCTGCTTCGGGGACTTTAACCAGCTTGAAACGAGCTTTTTGAACGGTGAAAATTTCAAACCTTTAGATCAAATTACTGAGGCGTTATTAAACAAAAACTAAAAAAACCGTTAAATAGGAGAAGACAATCATATAAGCGATAAATACGTATGTGGAGCCTATAAATGTATATACATATATATATATAGGCCCATACAATATGTATGTATGCACGTATAAAGGCGTATATGCTTTTTCATTAGCTCGTCAAGAGCTATGTTGAATCAAATAAAAATAAAATAAAATAATATGCCTGGTCTTTTAATTTTCATCTCCGCCCGTAAAAACAAACTTTGTTTGGTCATGGCCGAAGGCGTTTACTGAAGTTTACTTATTTACAGTTTCATATGTACTAAATTGCTGAAAAAACAGGTTGTGAGGGACCCCAATTCGAACTCCAATTTTTCGCCTCCGGGCCCCCCCCCCCCCCAAAAAAAAAATCTTGGTGCGCCACTGCTTAGGTTTGTTTGAATTAATCTTTTAATCTCACGGAGACTTAGTCTTCTAAGAGGCTTCGGCATTTTGCCAACGCGATAAGCTATTGTACATTAAATTAATGAGTCTGGGTATGCCGACCTTCTTGGGTGGGCGAGTCAAATCTAGTCATACAAATTGGCGATTAACATAATTCAAATCAAGTGATGCTTTTAAAGTACAAATTAACTTAATACTTAAGAAGTTTCGATGCAATTTTTTAACACGATAAAAGAAATATACTAATGGGCTAAAGCTTATCTAAAGCTCTGTAATTTGACACACAGCTCCGTATATCTTGATCAAATTTGGATATGAACTTCTGCATAGGTCACTATGTACAAATTTTAACCGAGTCATTACGCACAGTGGTAGTGACCCGCTTCGAAGTGTGTTAATAAAATAGCATTAACACTTCGAAATCATGTTAATTTAGAAAGGGCGGCTGTACAATGCACATCCTCACTACTAGAAAACTTAAATTATTTAAAGTTTTATTTAATATTTTTTAAAGAAGAAAATTGACAGAAATTCGAATAATCTAAATTTTGCAAACTGTTAATCACGAACACTCGTGAACACCACAAGCAACTATGAATGGTTTACCAGCACACCTCACAAATCAACTTTCAGCAATCGTGATCGTGAGGCCGTTACAGAACAACCTGACATGTTGACAGCTTATCGCAAATTACGTCGGATGACTAATTCACACTTGAAAGATGTCCGCCTTTATTTCAATTAGACTGAAAAGAGCCATCGATTATTCTCTAATTTATGGTTCACGCAGCACGAAACGCCATAACATTTCAGTTTATAAACAAAAAGATTAACGTGTAATTGCAACAAATGTTGATACATAAAATAAGCAACACGTATAAGGTAAATCTTTACCATGCCAAAATAAAAGCGATTATTAGTGAGCACCTATTTAAATTACAACACTTCAAAATTTAAAGATTTATAATCAAATTAGCGTTAATATCTGAAGACTGCATTCTGACTAATCCAAATGTTCGCATATTTAAAATGAGGAAAAAACAATGGAAACGTTCATTTCCATTGTAATCTCATTGTCTTTAATTTCTGCGAAATATCTGTCACTTTTATAAAGATTGACATCGTCGAATTTGCTTTGGTTTGACGGAAAGTATACTCACACTCACAGGTCACGCAATACCAAAATTTCCATGTAAATGGTTATTTACAGGTGAATTTTCGATGGCCGAGATCTGCCACCTTCTTCAGGCCAAGCCTCGGAAACTTGCAAGCAACTGC
>JAHWFP010049493.1:8747-38287 GCA_023313725.1 Lithobius niger | reverse complement strand
GCAGTTGCTTGCAAGTTTCCGAGGCTTGGCCTGAAGAAGGTGGCAGATCTCGGCCATCGAAAATTCGTCTGTAAAAAACTATTTACGTGGAACTTTTGGTATTGCGTGAACTGTTAGTGTGAGTACCTATTGTCTGTCGCTTTTTAGTAGGCCTATGTAAGAACCTTTCTTGTATTATTTCACGTTAATCACACAGACAGGGACACACAACGTCACATTTCTGAATACGTTGTAGGCCAATCGCTCTGCTAACCAGAGTTTGATAAAACTCAACCCCCCATGGGCTATTCGAGTTTTATTGCTTTTTCGCCTGGTTTTTTCGAGCGTTATCAAGTGTAAGTTAGGCCTCTGATTTAGTTCATGAGTTCCAGAGGTACAGTACTAGTGGTTGTTGGGCATGGTTAAGGTATTAACACAATAATGCCATCACAATGTAATGCGCCACTGTTTAGCAAAAACCTTTCCTAACAAACAGTTAACAAACAGCTTCAAAATAAATTAATAATTTGTTACAAAACGTCATATTAACCTTTTATAAACTTTTGCTTGCGTCTAAGGATCCACTGGACGAAATATTTTTAATACAGATAGGTAAAAATAGGTCATATTATGTGAAAAGGGTTTTATTGAGGTTATTTTCAAGTGGGTTGGACTCGAAAAAATATCATGTTTTTTTTCCGCAAACCCTGCTGCTGACAAGAACACGAGCCTAGCCGCAACTGGTTAACCCTTCTCTCCCTAAACAAACGTAATTGATGGTAATCCGAGTTATATTTTTCAAAAGAAGTTTTGGAATAATTTTACGTCTGCATAATTTTTAAACTTCAATATTGCAGCCTCTCTTGGTATAAGATTCTCCCGTCGTGCTCTTGGACCTAAAATTTGTATCGTCGTGCTTCGGAACCACCTTGTATACATTCATATATAGATGCGCCATTAACCCCTACCCCCTCATATACACGCACAGAATAAATCCATAAATAGATAAAGATATGAAATTAAACAGAACTTAATCAAAACAAAACACCAAATTTTAACCAACACTAACGCAGAATGTTTAACGTTTTTAATTTTGCCAAATTTTTGGAAAGGCCCAATTATGTTGTCGCCTGCTATTTGGGTGGTGATTGTTGGACTGGTGTATGTCCAATAATGCCCTCTTGTTCCTGGTCATGTCTTTCCTGGTGACCACAGCTTTTTTATTATGATTTTTTTTTATCATGATCAAGATTGACAATTGGTTTAGGCCAAGCTTTAAAGTGCGATACATTTTTTTTTTAATTTGTTTTTATTTAGAAACATTGACAACGATACGGTTTTTCTCATCACGTTTGGAGATGCCATCGGGACCATTGTGTCCCTGGTAGGTCTAACCTAAGTGGTAAGGCATTCGTGACCCCAACCCAATACCATCTATACCCTTCCTCTACAGCCGGGCCGTCGTCTTCGTTTTAAACTTTTAAACTCTTACACTTTTCTAATTTATAATTTTTTGTTTTATCTTCGGATGGCAGTTAGTGACCACCAGGTCCTTGCCATTCCGGTTGCGTTTGCAACAAACTTATTATTATTAGAAACAAAAAACCCAACCCAAGAATTCTTAGCTTTTATTAATTTTGGGGCAGAAAAAAACACATTTTAAGCGGATAAAAACATTGACTTCTTTGAATGTATGAAGCTTTTAGTCAATTTCTAGGAGAAAAATTACGATCTAAAATGTTTTAAGGTCAGACATCGCAAAATAACCTATTAACAGCCCCCCCCCCCCCTTCCGCGCGGGGAGGGGGGCGCAGCTTTGTCAGGACTGTTAATATGTGATGTATAGTAGTTATTATTTAACCTAGGCAGCTTCATAACAAACATTAATACACGAATGACATAAAAGTTACGCATAAAAGTAAAAGTGTTTCGAGCCGAAAAAATAAAGAGCTGACTGACAAGCTGCAGCAATTGTACCAATTTAGCATGATTTATGGTTTTCATAGATTACGCGCTTTGGACATAATGTTCGCTACGCTAATGCGTTGTCATGGTGATTTCGGTAATAACATGTTTTTTTTTCCCCCCTTGGAAAGTTGCGGGCCAATAGGTTGCAGCCTTCTCTCAATTGCAAATTCCAATATTGCTATATCCAATATTTATACCTTTGATGTTAGATGTCTTACGGTATGAACTAAACATTTACATTAAAATTAATCGATACATACAGAGATCGTAACGTTAGGTAAAATGGACAACTTGGAGAAAAAAAACAACAGTAAGACGTGTCGTGTAAACACTCATAGATTAAATTTATTTCCGACTTGAAAGAGAGAAAAAAACACCTTCGGTAATTATGCCAATGCACAAGCTGTATTACGCAATTTATTTAAAATAAGAAAAGACATTCACATGTCGAGCACATGTGCATCGATGAATATTGGGAATTGCTTCTCAAGAATGATTCAGCGTGCAAAACCTTGCGTCCGAGTCCTGCTGTACATATA
Source organism: Lithobius niger (assembly GCA_023313725.1). NCBI lineage: Eukaryota > Metazoa > Arthropoda > Chilopoda > Lithobiomorpha > Lithobiidae > Lithobius > Lithobius niger. Next base: position 35,801 of record JAHWFP010049493.1, on the reverse strand, counting down.
CTGAGTTTCTTACGTATACTGTTACCATGCTCCTTCAGCAGCTATGGGAACTATTCTGGCAAAATTCTGGAGAATCTTACAGCCCCTACGATGATCGGAGGTTTCCCGGATCGAATCTCCGGGTTGGCACCTCCCTTTGCCACATATTTCTTCTTCTCTAAAAAATCTGGTAATGTTCAAAATTGAGCCGGTTCAAGCACACACAAGCATTAAGTTGCTTCGACTGGCTTAAGGCTTGTAAGAAATTAATTTAAAAAAAAATTTAGGTTTACCCCTTGAACTACAAAAAATTCTAACCAGCGAGTTTCCAAGAAGTTAAAAAAAAAGGACTATAAATATGTTTATAATGTTTTTATCAGATATACCACAGGTTATCTCCCTTAGTGTATTTTAATCGCATTACGTATTGAAGCAAGTTTTTTTTAAAAGTTTTTAAACCTAAAAACTAACCAATGCACAGTTTGGGTAATGTAAATCGTACTTTGGCGTGGGAAATGGCAATTTTGACGGCGGGCAATCTATGAATCTTACCCATGGCCCATATAGGCCCTACACACGGACAAAAGTCAAACGGTTTAGGAGCCATTTTCCAAAATGGTTAAAAAGGACTTTATCATCTCAGAGTTGTGCATCTGAGGGAGAAGCACGGTACGATATGGTTTCATGTCGATAATGATTTAAAACTGTCTCGATAACCGATACTGTTATCTCGATAAAGAAATGTTGAGGCAGGAATAACCATTGCATTTTTATTTATTTAAAAAAAAACCCGTAAAACCTTATCTAGGGCCTGCATTTAGCTGCTTGGTCTACGCACGTATAAAGTTTAAAAAACATGGCGACTGACGACCATAACGATTCGGTCGTAACGATCATGTAGCGTTGGTTTTATCAACACTCGTGTTGCGTCATTACTCCGTAGGTTTGTGATGGGAAGTATTCCACGTAAATATGAATTTTGCAATCGAATTAACGAAATATAACAGTATGCCAATAATATGACACATCAGCAGAAAAATTAACATAAGATAATCAACGATAATCATGTGGCTTTGGTTTTATCAACACCCGTGTTCTGTCATTACTTCGTAGGTTGCGATGGGAAACCCAGCAGAGTGAAATATTGCACGTAAATATGAATTTTGCAATCGAATTAACGAAATAACAGTACGACGATAATTTGATAGGTCAGGAGAAAAATTAACATAAGATAATCGACGACGGTTTTTATTGCGATATTATCGATTTATCGATAATCGTGCCAGCCCTACTGGTGATGCTGAAGCCAATTGGAGAGAGGGACATGATGGTTTCTGACTGGTACCCACCCCCTCAGCTCGTTGCGTCTTCTTCAGTTTTATTGTCTAAAGGCGTATTGATTTTCCTTATCGGTAGTTTCTGGCTGCCCGAATAGTAGTCCTGTCCACTTTTAAGCGGTTTTTATTGGCCTACCAAATGGCTTGAAAATCATTAACTTAAATTTTATTTTGATAACATATGATTTAACTTGCTGTTGCCAACAGCATCTTTAAGTAAAATTAAATCGTTTAGAAAGTCGGGCTGTACTACAAGGACAATTAATAATTCCAAAAAAGCGACGTTTCATAGATTCAAAACAGACCCTTTTCAAGCATTTGCATAAGCCCAGTCAATCAAACATTTAAAGATTGCTTAAAAACGGTGATGTTTTTTACAGCATGAAATTGCGAATTTTAGTGTTTATGGTGGAGCACATCCTGGATTTTTTTAATGATTTAATGACGTTGCAAATTATACCTGTAAGCACAAATCGTCTGCTGGAACACAAAATATCCCAATTTGAATTGGTGTACATTTTTTTTTTTTTGCGGGGATGTTCCGATGTCACAAGGATTATTACGTTTCTTAAATAAAAAAAAAAAACCCACCAACATTCCTTTTTATAAAATTATGTATTTGGTTATGACTTTCAATACTGTTCACCCATGCTTCGTATTTTGTATTTGTATGTTTTTTTTTTGGTCACAGTATTGCAGGTCACCGGTTGGAACAACACGCGGTTCGTACTCACCGCTTTTAAAATTCCACATTTATAGGCCAAAGCAGTACAAATTCAAGGACCAGCAATTATTCAAGGATTAGCAAAAATTGTTCAAGGAATAGCAATTACGAGACTATTTAAAGCAATAGTAATGTGTGGTGCAGTGGCAACCCGGACCACTGCACTGTGACTGAGGTTGGCGCTAATGACTAAGTTGTCGACGCGCCATTAAGCCTCAATTCCCCCCCCCCCCACTATTTAAAGCGGTTGTTAAATGTAAGGTTTTACAGTACCAATACTGTGGCAAACTGTTAAATGACAGATTTTTGACGAACACACAAACACTGGCGCTACAATCGCTAAAAGAGGCCGTCCATATATTACGTCACACTCGGGGGGGGGGGGGCTGTGGAGGGGTGGTTGATTTATTGTGACAATTGTGACACAGTGGTAGTGGGGAGGGTGTTTACAAAATGTGACACCACAATCTTGCATCACATTTTGTTGTTCACATCGCATAAATTTTGTGGAGTATCATTTAGGAAAACAAGAGTTTAGATGCAATTCCATTATAACACAGAAAAACTCCTGGATTTAAACACGTGGACTTTAAAACGTTAGAAAAAAAGTATAAGCAAATGTATTAAGTATTAAAAAGCAAAATGTGGCATGTTTTTCTTCAAAAAGGGCAGAAAAACGCGGGGTAATGCCGGGCGCCCCCCGGCGGGGGGGGGGCGGGGGTGGGTGTTCAGGGGTGTTTGGGGTGTATGTTTTCGCTGTGTGGCCTGTTTTCCTCCTTCTTTAAAAAAAACCAGCTTTTCTGCCGTGGATATTTCAAGTACTTTCCAGGGCTGTAACTTTTCTTTTCCATGGTATTTCCAGGTGTTAAGGGACCCGTACGAACCCCATCATTTTTCAGACAGTACCTAAAATAGAGCAGTGTGTTCGATAAAAGATAATTTGACCGGCCCACTGACAACGCCTATAAGCACATTCGCAACACAAGAACACAGCAAATCAATTCAAGTTTCAGCACGACACACGAATTGATTTGCTATTTTCTTGTGCTGCGAGTGTACTAGGCCTTGTCAGTGGGCTATTTTTTTTCTTTTACCCCATCATTTTTATTTTTAACTATTAAAAAAAATATTTTGATGCTCGATGCCACCACCATTTCGAAGTAGAGGGCTCCCTAGAATTCCTAATGATGCTGAGACATTTATTAGTAAAAATCTTGGGTGCTGTGACCCGTCGTTCACTGGGACAGGGTCTCATACCAATCTTAAAATGGAATAATTCATTGTACGCTCCTCATATAACATAGTAATAAGTATAGCTCCCATTTACCCACTCTCGAATACAAGCTAGACATATCTAAAGTTGTGTCAGCAAAGTACCCATGTTGCTGAAAGTTGCACGTGACCTTAACAGGCGAATCGTTCGTCTACAACAACACCATAGAACACGGCGATTGGCTGCCTGCGGGGACAAGGAAATTCTGCTCTGCGTCGATGGTGGACAACGGCGAAAACACATGATGGCGGGAATGCTTTTGGCTGGCGGCGGGCAACTATCCTAGTGGACGAGACCCAGGCAGGAACGCTGTATAATATATACCACACCCGCTAGAGGCGCTGGTGCTACATATCGACGTCACATTCCCGTCCGACCCCCCTCCATCCCTTATAAAATGGCCAAATAAAAAACCTCCCGCACTCAAACAATCATAACGTGCTCATAAATAATTGCAGGAAAAAAACCCCTGCTACGAACTACAAAAAAGGTACTTTATGAACAGATTTATTAAGATTTTTTTTCTTCATATTCACGCATTGTCAAACGTTAAGGTATTTGTATTTTTAACGTTGCTAGCAATGCAGTAAAGGTAACGGGAAAAAAATACACATGGCGGCTGTCCAGGATTCGTACAAAATTTTGGGATGGAATTTCCCTGATTTCTCCAGGTTCTCCCTGACCAGGTATTGCACATTTCCCTGACCCTTGGCATCATAATTTAACTACTAAACTTTATGTAGTACCTGCATCAGCATGTGATATTTTTAATCGTTGTATAGGGCCACCGTTCTCAAAATTTTCCCTGACTTTCAACTTAGGTTGGATTTTCCCCGACTTTCTACTTAGGTTGGATCTTCCCTGACTTTCTACTTAGGTTGGATTTTCCCTGACTTTCTACTTAGGTTGCATTTTCCCTGACTTTCTACTTAGGTTGCATTTTCCCTGACTTTTTACTTAGGCTGCATTTTCCCTGACTTTCCCTGACTTTCTACTTAGGTTGCATTTTCTTTGACTTTTCCCTGATCTTGCTAGGTTATCACGATCCCGTACGAACCCTGCTGTCGGCATATACGATCCGATCGTAACGATCTTATTGGGTTTTATTAACGCTCGTGTGTGCGCCGGGAAGCCGAGTAAAATGTTGCATATAAATATAAATTTACAATCAAATAGCCAAAATACAGAAATACTTCGATATAACAAACCTACGAGTAAGAAACCTTTCCCTGTAAAGAACACTTTTTAACAATTTGGTTGACCTTTTATTCTTGTAGTGAAAACACCGTCTCTTAGAAAGAACCTCTGTACAAGGAACAGCTCCATATTAAAGAATTTTTTCAGTGCTGCAAAGGTCTTTTTACATACGAAAAACCATCTTTAAAAGGTAGAAATTAAAAAAAAAATTATATCAACCAAGAAATCAACGAATTTATCAGACGACGAAAAGGGCAGACCTGAACCACAACCCAAAAAGTTGAATTTTCTTCACCGAACAATGTAAAATTACAGTTCACGCACACCGTCCTTGCAGCTCAGATATAGTTCGATTTCATTTGTCTGGTTTTTATAGTCCGTATAAGGGACTTTGAAATCCTTTTATCCTCACAGTTCGCTGTAAAGGAACCTTCTGCATACAATTGTGGCTTCTAAACCCTGCTAGATTCCAACCCCTCCTGTGGTTAAATTTATAATTATTATTATAAATTTTATTATTATTATTACTATTTTTTATTTATTAATCATTGACAATTGGTTGCTTCCAAGCTTTTAACTACGATGCTTTATTTTATTTTTAAAAGAAAGATTGACAATCATAAACCCGGCTTTTCCCCTCACTCGTCCCTAACGTTTGGGGATGCCATCGGGGATCACTGTGTCCCTGGTAAGGTCTAACCTTGGTGGTAAGGCATTCGTGACCCCAACCCTATACTATCAACCCTTCCTTGACAGCCGGGCAATCGTCTTCGAGTTTAATCTTTTAAATTGTTTTACTTTTGTAATTTATAAATATATACATTTTAGTATTAACATCGGATGGCAAGTCAGTGGCCACCAGGTCCTTGCCACTCCGGTTGCGTTTGTACAAACCTATATTATTATAATTACAAATGCATAAAGAACCATTTTTTGGCGCACTACGTTGTTCGTTATAAAGAGAGCCAACAATATTACGATAATTCTATGACAGAAAAAATATGATAGGATAAATAATTGAAGTTTTTACCGTGACGTTACCGATTTATCGATAATCATGCCACACCTACAAAATACAGTTTTTATTTTTTGAGGGTGATTATTTTAAAGGACCATTCGTTTCTGTTCTTTGCTCTTTTTGCACAGTTCAAAACACACATTTTCCAAATTTTCGATCGACTTCGAAACCTACATAAAATAATTTGGAAAAATTTTTGTATTAATTTGTATGGATGTATTACGTTTCTCCCATACCATAATCAGTTAATGTGAAAACGAAAGTCACAATTCACGTTCGTAAAATCTAACGAAAGCTACACGCGAAAGATATTTTGGCTTACTTAACTCACAAAAAAATCATCGCCTGGCACAATTAGCCAGAAAACGGGTGAAAACTGAAATGTTTTTTTTTTTTAAATCTCTCTTTTCACTTTTTTTACACGACGCTTTGCCGGATTACATTAACGATTTAATTAATGTTTTTCTGCTTGATAACAGCACTGATTAGTTGAGCTGAAACGTTGCAGTTTTCATTTTCTTTCTGTGCAACTTGCTGGCTTCTGTTCTTTACATGGTTTATCGTGTTACAACCAGAACAACATTCATATCTGGTGGCTGTTTTTGTAGTCCCGTTTCCAGTAACCCGGTAATGACGCTGTTCTAAAACAATCTTATTGCATGAGACAGCTCAGCCTGGTTGCTGGAGGTTTGCGGATCTGGTCGAACTCCTGGAAAATCACCGCCAGGAGTGCCGGCCAGGGTAGCGTGAGAGGCTACCATGCTCCTTCAGCGGCTATGGGAACTAGTCTGGCCAATTCCGGATAATCTTTCGGCCCCTGCGATGATCGGAAGTTTCCCGGTTCAACTCCCCGTCTTGGCTCCTCCCGTTACCAAGTATTTCTTCTTTTTTAAAAGTCTGGTAATGTTCGAAATTGACCCTGTTCAGCCACACTCCTGGTAAGTTGTTGTAGGTCTTCAGTTGTGTACAGTATTTTTAGCCAACTAAGGCCAAATTTACCGAAGTATGGACACAAATAACCAATTATATGAAGGCAAACCAAGCAGTGATACATAAAAAAATTTTATAAAACATTTTTTATGTAGCACTGCTTGGTTTGCATTCATATAATCTGTTACCGTGCAGATTATATTTGTACTCCATTACAAATAACCAACGCGTTGACGTGCCCTTTCCGTCATATTCTTTCTTCCTATCTTCCTAAACAGACATTGCAATGGCGTTGATTTTTTTTACTGAGTTGAATGAATAAAGAGGCTCGTTTCAGACGGGCCTAAATCTGGCCAGAATTGTGTTGGAATACAACAAGCTACCTCACCACAAAGCCTTCCCTACGTCCAAAACCGACGTTTGACCTGTCCACTTTAAGGTACAACTGCACCTCAGGTGCCACGTACGGAAATCTATTCCTCATTCTACAAGAAACTTGTGCCCAAGAAATATCTCCAGACCTAAGCGCGTACCAAACCATGTTGTTGCTACCCCCAATCCCCCCGACTTCGTGCTCTCCCATCTGTATCCAATGCACACAAAAGTCACAACAGTCATTTGAGGAAAAAAATGGGACACATTCCATTGTGGACGCTCTCAAGCTAGCTACCTATACTCACACCACATGCAGCTGTTCATACCACACAAATAAAGAGCGCGTGGTCCCTGAGGACCTCCAAATTCTAAGGGAGAACGTGGATTGGCTCGTTTGGATTTATTTGGCTAGGCCCAAAACGTCTACCGTTCGGGTGTTAAAATTACAAAATTTCAGCCGGCGAGAAACGAGCCGTGTTCACGAGGGACCTAAAAAAATAAAGCTCGGCTCTCCGTGTTAAAATTAAATTTGGCCATTAGAAAACAAAGTGGACCATCGATTTTTTTTTCTCCACTCTCTCTCTCTCTCTTTCGATGATTGTGGGAGAGTGAAGATAAGAGGGGACTTGGAAACAGCTGTTTCCTTTGTTGCTGGATAAACATAGAACAGTTTCAACTATCCTGCTGTTTTAAAAGGCGATGGCTGTGAACCTTCGTCAACGATTTACGTCACAAAGTCTTTTTTTTTTTCGTGATGCGCGGCCCGAAGCAGAGGAAAGAAGCTTCTTTTTGCTCAACTTGGAATAAGCTCAGCTTCCATTGTATTGTCGCGAGATTTATTTCGAACTACAAATGTTAAAACCGTGCCACCCCAACGAAGTCCCACTGATGACGTCACTTGCGAATTCAAGGCCACGATTCAGATGACGTCATATTTTAACTACCAATTGTAACTACAAAACTAATCGCCATTGTTTGCTGAATGATGTTGTGTGACCAATTATTGTAACAATGTGTAAATGTAAATGGCCTGTAGTTTGTACGTCCTCAATTGTAATGGCTGAGCCTTCACTTGGCCTTTCGCCCGGTGCTCGCAACAATTAGGTGGTGAAACGAATTAGAATTCATCCGCCACTGTCCCTTCACCATCCCAGTCCACAAGGTAATTTCGGCCTATTTAATCAGAAATATTTCCCTCCCCCCCCCCCTTTGTCCCAAACGTAAATTCAACCCAGTCCAATCCTGTTCCCACTGATACTAAATTAATCACCCAAACAAAACTATTACCGTACGCTCTTGCAATTTAATCTAACCCTATACCACGCGCATTGGCTGTTTGCCGTGACGTCACTATGAGTTAGCCAATGATGATCGAGAACAACGGCTGTTTGGGGGGGGGGGGGATGAGGCTTAATGGCGCGTCGACAGCTTGGCCGTCTGAGTGGACTAGCCCAGTCACGTGATATGCACGTCACAGCAAACAGTCACAGCGATGGTATAAGTAAGCCTAGTTTCCTTGGCATTCCGAATTAGGCCCTAAGATAAGGCAAAGAGTCGCCCATGTAAGGGCGCGTTTACGCAACGACTCGCCCTTGCATTCTCGCAACTAGATGCTAGAAATCATATGAAATTCCAACATGGCGGCTGTTTTAGCTCTGTCGACTGGCAACAAAAAACAGTCAACACCGCGAGTTCAGAAGCGACTGAAAAGATTTCATCAGGAGGAATTCTTTATCTGATTGTCACGGATTACAAAACCTAAAGCGTTCACTCAAACGACGTCGGGAATTTGGCTAATCAAGGTAGCGTTGTCGCCATGGCAACGACTACTTTGCCATCAAGATTAAATTCTAGCTGCGAGAATGCAATTGCGAGTCGTGGCGTAAATGCGCCCTAAGTCAGGCAAGCCCGAGCCCTCTAACGCTCCTTTATTTATAATTAAAAATAAAACGGATTGAACCCAGACATTTTACCTGTTTTTTCCACCAGCTCATCTTTTTTAACTAAAATCTGGCCCACATGCAAAATCGTAGCTCCTCCCATAGATGCATGTGGGCCAGATTTTAGTTAAAAAAGCTGAGCTGATGAAAAAAGTCAAAAGTCTGGGTTAATGGTGAGGCCCAGTCGGACGTACCAATAGTCGCCACAGTATAATGACCCAAATTTGGGCGTATAGCTTTCGACGCTAGATTGGAAAATCGAGAAGAAACTTCAGCATGTTTGAAAGTAACTTAGTCGAATTTAACTTCTTTATTTTTAACAGTATAACGATATATCGGGACTGAGAGGGACTATTCTGCTAGGAAACATCGATGTCTTTTACATGCCACAACCGACAAGCCCATGAGCCTCTTTCGGGGCCCTTCTCTTCCCGAATGAATGAACAGGGTTGGGACAGGATTGAAACCGAGACCTCTGGCAAACACGACACTCGTGCTAACCATCTACACATCCTGACCCCTAAAATCGACCTTTTTTTTACCCACCTCCCTCCCATCCCTAAATAGTGTACGAACAGTGTGTTGCAAGCCAGCAAAGGTTAGAAGAAAAACAAACAAAACAAAAAAAAAAAACGAAAAGGTTCTCTAAAAAAGTCTGGTAATGTTCAAAATTGAGGCGGTTCAGCCAAATAAACTTTAAATTGATTCGGCTGAGTTAAGACTCGAAGAAATTAATTTTTTTTTTTAATTTAAAAAAATAAAAACTTGACCACATACACATGGGAGAACTGTCATGCTGATCTTCCTTCTTAATAAAAAATTTACTCCTCGCGAATTAAACGATTTGGTATCATCTCTATTTATTTACCATTAATCCAGATAGACACTACCAAAAATCGTCCAAGTTCCACTATTCAAATTTGCAAATTTCCGATGTCTCTACTGATAAGACTTCTTCAGGCAAGAGTCATGAGACTTGCATAACAACCACCAACGAACTTCCTCAAGTCAACTATCTTCAAATTTCTTTCACATAATTTGAAGATAGTGAACTTGAGAAAGTTCGTTGGGGGCTTTTGTGCAAGTCTCGTGACTCTTGCATGAAGAAGCCATCAGTAGGTGGTCGAAAATTTGCAAGGTTGAATAGTGGAACTATAGGACGGATTTTGGGTTTGCGTAAGTGACTGTCTGTAATTATATACGAACTTTAACCAAAGTAAATTTGCCGGATTGCCAGTATTTTCGTTTTTGTGCTTCTCACGAAGTCCACCATATTGTACTGTACTCGTCATGAGTTGCACGATTTGCGCAATTATGTCCTCCTCACACGAGCTGCATGATTTGGTACTCCTCGGGAGTTGCTACTGTATTTAAATACAGATGCAAACCCATTTACGTTGCCTTTTGGACTTATATGTCAGACTGCCTGAGCGGGGAATCGAACCCAGGACCTTTGGAACCAAAGGCCGAGGTCCTACCGCTGAGCCAGACTGACACGGCCAAAAGGAACATGATAATATGCACGTCATACACGTACATATATGACGTGCATATTATCATGTTCCTTTTGGCCGTGTCAGTCTGGCTCAGCGGTAGGACCTCGGCCTTTGGTTCCAAAGGTCCTGGGTTCGATTCCCCGCTCAGGCAGTCTGACATACGAGTCCAAAAGGCAACGTAAATAGGTTTGCATCTGTATTTAGTTATTTCTTGTGAGCCTTTGGCTTGCCAGTCTTTAATGCTACTGTAATAGTGGAACTTGTTCAAACTGCAAACCATTTCATCTTGAACAAAACGATAAGTCATTCAGCTGTCAATCCCCCAAGTCGTTCACAAGTTGCGACAGCAAACACTCTTTGTCAAAGCAAGGACCATCCTCTTCCCAACAACCTGCTTCTTCTCTCAAATTAAACCACTTTCGAAGCGCATGTCTGCGAAGCCAAAAAACCACTTCTTTTTTATCAGTGTAATCACCACCATGCCCCATTATCATGATAATCTCAACCGCACACGAAGAATACATACCTCACACACTACGAGCACGGACGCACAAAGAAAAAACGCAACCCCTTTTGCCAGTGAACCCCTGCACAAACAACAGGGACCGGACCTTTTTTTTTTTTTTACAAGGTGAGGGTGGTTGGTGAGAAAAGAGGGGTTGAACTGCCTTCTCTCAATCTGTCCTTGTCATGGGGGTCATTACAACCTGTTTGCATCCCCTAAAACCAACTGACGGCATCTGACTGCTTGCTTCGTTCACGGGGCATTTTTTTTTAACCCTCTTTTCAAAGTGGCTGACTGCTGAACACAAGATCGCTGTGGCACGTGGGGTCTTTCAAGCCACATGACCCTTGCTGCTAAAGGGGCAAAAAAGTACAATGTGTCAGCGACGAGGGGGGTGGGTTCAATTTTCCCCTCTCTACCCTTCCCCTTACCCGATCGTGATCTCTTTCCCCCCCTCCCCCCTCTTCTGCAAAGCAATACTCCATAAGGGGATTAATGCTGAGGTATGCCGTACTCTATTAATCATTCGATTATAATCACGACCTTTACGATATCCAACTTTCTTCCTTTACTGGTCCTTCAACGTTGTTGACCACAGAGAGCTTTCATTGCGACATAATCTCCTATACACTAGACATTCTGAAAAGTAACACCATATATCACATACCGCTACCCTAATTTCACCCATGTTGCCAACCTAGTTTTTGATACCTTGGATTCCCACACGCATTATCACACAACTCACAAAAAATGCTTCATGCAAACCAGCATGACAGAATTATAGAATGATAGAACTATTGCTGTAAATGATACCAGTACACGCCCGTTCTGTGCCTGTTTTCAAGAAGAATTTAAAATTGGTTGACCTATCAAGGTTTTTGAAACGTTAATTGATTTTAACTGTATTTTTACCTTTTTTATTGTACGTACTTTTTTGTTTTACTCCATGTGCATCTTTTTTTTTTCTTACAAAGGACTTCATTTTGCTACACAAACATGGTTATGGCACGTCCATGTTTCTTTTTTTATAAAAGTTTTTCATTTTATGCCATGTAAAACTCTACGACTGGGGTTCCTTTAAACCCGTCAAATCTTCACATCTTCATTTTATTTTTACTGTAAATACTGCATTTTATTTTCTTAAGCACAGTGTATGTTTCTTTTTTTAGTTGTGTAATTTTACTTTAGGGCCAGGTGTCAGTGGCTGTCAAGTCCATCCATGGACCCATTCGTTTTCTTTACGAATAAAATTATTATTATTATTGTTATTATAGTGTCCGCGGCCTGTCCTGAGTCATGCAGGTATTTATGAGCGGCTACATCTTCCTGGAAGGGGCAGCTTTAATCGACGGCCGCCATTGTTTTTGTAACCACCTTGGATATCAACAAGGCACTCTGCTACCAAAAACATACAATGTGTCGTTCTGGGGCGAACTCAAGATAGGCCGCGGACACTTTAGTAGTAGTAGTTGCTTCTAAAAAACGAACGAATAAATCACCCTCCTAACAACAAAAAAAAAAGTAAATATTACAAGCAAAACCCAATAAAAAATTTTAAAAATAAAACTCAATAAAAACGTTCAACACTGGTGTTTTTCTCAGCCCTGAATGCAACAGACACAATAGTTATGCATAATCTTCTTTCCGCCATTTTTTGTTTTGTTATTGGTGGTATCTGGCATATTTAGTAGTGTGACGTAATTATGATACTTAATAATTTTATAAAAAAAAACACACAGTCAACGTCTAGATCATTGGTTCTTTAGCTTCCTCGATTCCATTTCTAAAATAAAAACAATGCTAAACAGTGCTTCCACTTACAGAGATTTTTTACCTTTTTAGGATAAAAATGTTCTTCAAAGGGGAAAAAAATTACAGAGGGAAAAATTGGGAAAATCTGTGTTTTATTTGCAAATTGCGCTTTTCTTTAGTGACTCACGATCTTCTATCCATCCCGACCCGATTTATCGAAACTTTCGTATGCCCACAATCTTCTACTCCCAACAAAGGCCTTTCACAAACCCAAATTTACAATTTGGTTAGTGTTTTTTCTCCCCTGTTGCTGGCTTATTAAGGCTAAAAATCACGAAACTTGTGGCAGTAGTAATTTTTTACAGGTCCACCATCTCTTTCACTTATATCATGAACCGCACGAGGTCTAGTTCTGATAAAATACGTTGTTGTTTACATTTAATTTTCAACTAAATACAGATGCAAACCTATTTACGTTGCCTTTTGGACTTATATGTCAGACTGCCTGAGCGGGGAATCGAACCCAGGACATTTGAAACCAAAGGCCAATGGCGCGGCCGTGTCAGTCTGGCTCAGCGGTAGGACCTTGGCCTTTGGTTTCAAAGGTCCTGGGTTCGATTCCCCGCTCAGGCAGTCTGACTTATGTCCAAAAGGCAACGTAAATAGGTTTACATCTGTATTTAGTTATTTTCTTGTGAGCCTTTGGCTTTCCCGTCTTTAATTTTCAATTTGCACGTATTCCCGTGCCATCAGAAGGGGCACAAAGTTTTTTTCAAAGTCAAGACATGTTAAAAGTTGTGTAATGAAAGGAAATTAAAGGAGGGAAGAAAAGAAGGCAATTTTCTTGTACAGGGAAAAAAAAAAGGGAAATTTTGTCTTTACTCGCGGAAATTCTGTCAGTGAGAAGTGGATGCCCAGCTTCTAAGTCGAGACCAGAAGAAGAAACGAACATCGAACACCGAGATCTAGTTCACACCAAGTTCCGTTCGACCACCATGACGTGTTGACGCACCAAAGCGCGCACAATTAATAACCCAAAACACGAATATCCTACCAAACGTAAACAAACCGCATAAGGATCTCCAAGCCATTTTGTGTACTAATATTGACCAATCGTCAACAAGAGTCATCTTTTACGCCAATTGAATTCGGTTCCTTAAAAATCGAAACTGCGGTCGGCCAACCTGCACTTCAAACACGACACATACTTCCTCTCTCTCTCTTTCCCGTGTTGTTGTTCGCACGCGCCCGTGACCAGACAATCAATTTGCATATCATTAGGCTACAGCACGAGGCTTCCAACAAATTCGAAATAATTCCCACCAATCAGCGAGCGATTCAAGCGTGCACAGGATCTGTATTATTTAAAGGGAGCCCAGGAATTGCATTCGTCCGAATTTTCCATTTGAAATGAGCTAAATTACAGGCTTCCCGCTCGCCATGACTCAGGCGCTCTCGTTGAAAGTCAATGAGATTTTGAGGCCATCACGCGCCATGCCAATCTTTGCACCAGTTTTACTATATAAGGGTATTTTATTCGGTTCCACTCTGCCTGGGGTATCGTAAAGTGCAGGTGCGGTCTGATTTATCTGTCACATTTACGTCACACCGAAATGGCCAATCAGGAACGAGCTGCGCGCTATACAGTTGCAAATCGAAGAGTTCTGCAACCTGGCCCAATAAATAGGTGTACGAGCCTACACAGTTTCGTACCGAGCATGTCAGACCACGGCTCTACTACCGTACTGGCCGGATCTTGGGCGGGAACTAGTATATGCAACCAGATTGGACAAAATGGCCGCCAAAAGCGCCACGGATTCGATTCATTTGTCCTGTTGCCACTTTCCGTCAGCCGAGGGAGGGCGGTATAGTTACAGACCAAAAGAATACCCACGGAGACGCTACAGTAGTTTCCGAAGCGCGAAAATCTGCCGCTTCGTTAGTAAATATTATCAAGATGGATGAAATGCACGCTGAAATTTCTGCCAGCATTAGTGCTCAACTGGGCTACAAATTTCATGCTTTCCCACAGAAATTCTTGGAAAGTTCTTGGAAAACCGCTCGTCGCAACCACGGCCAATGCCATCCAGCGACACGTTATAAAAGCAAATTGACAAAGAAACAAGATGCGATGACAAAATGGAAAGGAGATCCACAACGCTGTCTCCAATGCAACACGGGTTGTTGCCCGTGTCCGATGTATTGTTTCAACATTCATTTTTTTAAAAATAAATGTTTTATGCAGCTTTAATTTACTGTGAGATTAATAACAGCTTCGCTTCATTTTGTCCACACTTTAACTGATGAGGCCGTAGTTATTGCAATATGCTGTAATGATACATTTTTAATTTCCTTTTTGGGTTTAAGTGTTTACGAAACGTCTATCATTGCACTATACACATGTAAGTAGCTTCGTTCTGCCTTATAAAAGTTTACAATCGTCAGCTACTTTTCGTGAAGAAAAACTTCATTCCTTCACTCGTATTCAGCTCAAGTAGGCCTAACCCAAAGAACTATACCCTCGGTTCTGAGGAGAAAACAAACTTCTGATTCCAAAAAAGAAGTGAAATAAACTAATAAAGAAATGAAATAAAAATGAAAGTCAACTCAAGAATTGACATTTCAATCATAGCCCAAGCCTTTATCATAAGTGGGCCTATTGTCGTCCTGACAATCTGCTTCTTCTTTATAGGAAATCTCGTTTTGTCTGTCAACCATTTCCAATTTCCCGACCGAAGTTGACAGAAAAGAACGGATCGCTAAAGGCAAAGACTTATACTTTCCTCTTGGCTCCTTCTCTCGCTCTTACCGTTCGGATGCTCGAGCGAGACTAAGAACCTTTTTAGCTACATAAAGCCTCAATCCTTCCATGGGAGTAAGGCGAGGGAGGTCAAAAAAAAAAAAAATAAACGAAAAAGTTAAGTGAAACGAGTTCTTACGTTGAAAAATTGAAAAGTCCTCGACTTTTAATATTATCCAAAATCTCTACGGGAAAGTCAAGAGAATGAGAAGAGTAGGTAGAAATCAGATGACTTCTTCGTAAGAGATGTCCGATTCGTCCACGAACGAAGCTAGACATTACAGCCATCCGTCAAGATCCAGACGTCCAAATCACCGATGGAATGGTGGGGGGCCAAGGTAGGCGGACGGGGACAGACTTTCATATAAAACCCCTATCCCCCCTCCTAATCTCTGGGCACCCCTTACACAAAGTAACAAGGGGTTGAAGAGGGGAGGAGGGGGTTTTGTACTAAGCAAGATAGGTCACGTGAACTGACGTAGAAAATGGGTGACCCTATACCTGAGTGGAGAGCCAACGCTCCTTCCCATGAGTCATCCACTCTCTGGAATCCGAGGGGCGAGGGATGCTGCAGTTAGGGATGCTGCAGGGGCGAGGGATGCTGCAGTTAGTATCAACGTATCAGTGGACATTGCTTTAGATGGCTGTTCATTCACGCAGCTGCGTGCGTGGAATCCAAACAGAATCGCACCCATTGACATTTGCCGCTTGAGAAAAGTAGGGAGTGTAGGCGCTTTTGTTTTTAGAACACATTTTGAAGTGATTTAAAAAAACAAAAATGTTCCCTTTTTCCCCAAGTTTCCAGGGAAAACTATCAAATCGCCACTGTGTAGGCTATACCCGTTTCGTCAAAATTTAAGCCTTCGTTAAAATTCGGCGATGAGGGGATTCCCGTCTTGCCGAACACCGTTTCACCGCACCAAAATATTTTTTTTATACAAAATTAACATTGACGAAGTTAAAGATGCATTCTGAACTGGAAGGAATTTGTGATTATTTTTTGATCTTGTATGTTTAGCCGCAGCCAGAGCGGCAGCGCGAGAGAGGCACATAATCTGAAAATAAAAACTTTACGGCAAAACGGGATTTCCCGTTTCGACACACTGAAAAATTAAAATTAAAATTCGACGACATGGGATTCGGCTAAACGGTCATACACCGTGGCCACAGCAGAGTGTTTTAAGGGGGGGGGGGGAGTTATATTAACGGATTGCGACATCGTCACCAAGATCGAGAAAAAGTAGCATGTTTAGATCTGAAGATCATCAAAATTGTTCAAATTGTATGCCGTTCATTTTCTGCTTTATCCTTGAAATTATACTGCCTAAGGTGCACAGTTTGAGGGCCATTGCTGCTGAATTTTGGGGCCTTGGGAACCCCTTAAAACCTGAGGTCCTAAATCTGAGCTTCTTATATAATAAATTCAGCTGTGCAAGCAGCGTTTACACATCAATTTTTAATCACCATAAAAAAAATAACTCCGAAAATACAGTAAAACCAAGTTGCTGAGTCAATGGAGTAAAAGCAATTATAAGGTTTTCCAAAACAAAAGCTTAAATGTCTGTATAGGCCTAAAATATTTAGTCCAGCTACTCGCTTGAAATAATAACAAAATTGTCAGTTTCTGATGTTACATCTCGCTGCCGGATACCGATGCGCCTATGACCGACGGAGTGGATGATTTCCGATCCAACTTATCTCTACCACTAAACGCCTTTGTCAAAGAAAGGTGTGGATCTTGATTTATTTGCGGTATGTTTTAAATTTATCACCCAAAAGGGGAAAAAAATCGATCCGTAAAACCAAAAATACACCACCTGAAATTCTTAAGAGTTGTCGAAACGACCGTTACGCTTACGTATTATCTTGACAGTGGCATAGTGGCAATAAAAATGGTAGGAAGAAGCAGACAACAAAAAAGAAAACAAAAACTCGTTTGATCATTTATGGACAGGAATAACGAAACCAAGGTAAACACAGGTAAGGTCTTATATAGCAATATGTTGGGGTAATGTTTACTCCACTTGAAACCCTATTGCGACATTGAAATTATTTGACCATTTTTAGTTTTGTTTATCATTTTATATTCCGAACTGAAACACTAGGAAAAATGCGCACTTTATTCGGATCACTTCCATGAGCATTTGCTTGATCATTTTTGCAGGAGTGGCTGTTAGCAGCATATAGGTTGCTGCAACAAGAAATCTCATAGAGCGCATCGAGATGACGCCGAATGAGCGAGCGAATCGGCTAGTATTATATAAAAAGCTGATCCAACGGATTCAGTTCTTGTTGTGATTAGAAGTGCTTAAAACGGGCCTATTGCATTTTGCATTTGCAAATCAATTTATATTCTCTTTAAACAAGCAGCATTATACTATAGAGCAGTGACACGACGTAGTATTATTGTATATAACTCTATGCTGGAGCCTTAATGGGTTAGCTGAAAGGGGCACTGCAGAGAGAAACAGAAGGGCGTCATACTGAAGCCGATGCTGTGAAGAGTGATTTCTTAGACCTAAAAAGCGCGATTGTTGTTGTTGGAGAAAACAACGTTATTTTAAGCCTAAGAAATCCGCTCTTCCGTTGTTTTTCCCTCCAGTTTTATGTAGTGCACCTTGTAGTTATGCCCTCCAAAACCCATACTGGTAACCACCCTCCTTAAGTTGAGAATACCAAGAATTTACACAAGTGAAAAATCACCTCCCACCCCATTGGCCAGTTTTAAAACCGAACACGATTCCTGTTATAGGTATCCGTCACATATTTTTTCTTTTGCTAAATAAATAAATCTTTTTTTTTTTACCTCCCATTTTTGCTTCTCGTCCATTCGTTCAGCACGAACGAATAAAACTGCTTGAAAAACAGAAAAATTCCCCACAGCAGGCACATTCTTCAAGTGGCTGCCATTTTCAACCGAAAGGCCGTGATTCACGTCAAACTCCTGTCCGCAGAACAAATACACACGTGGAAACGAGCGAGCGGCCGCTTAGGAATTTTTGATGGGCAGGCAACACTGACAGGCACGAAACGGACAGGACAAGCCGGCCCCCCCCCCCCCCACCCCCCACCCCTCTCCCAATCTCCAACTTCCACCACCGCTTACTTCGCCGAATGTAGCCAACCACGTTATAAAAGCAATAATGTCAGCCAAAACGCGAGCCATTGCTGCCAACGCATTTGACATGGCTGCCCTGCAGAGTGCCTAACGCCCAAGCATGATTTATCAAGTTTACGGTTCTCTTACTGCTCATTCATACTCCTGAGCTGGGGCCCATAACCAATGGATGGCCAGCGCCGGCCGCAGCGCTCTTATATATATACGACTAGCCAGCCATACTCACAAGCCCGCAGGTCACTCAACAATAATAATTCGGCTGTGGCCCGTTCGCCTTTTGGCAGTCGTTTACCGCCTCCAAACCCGCTAAAGTTTCCGTCTTATTTATGTTGTGCGACGGACACAAGAAAAGTGAACTTAAACCCATGCCCGCTGAACTTGAAGATTTTGTGTCTCTGGGAGGTTGGCAAGAATGATGAGTTAAAAGGGGAAGGGGGTGAGGGGAGAACAAGGCACGACGTGACACTAAAGTCGATAACGTAAGATTGTATACCATACATCGTCCACTGAGATGTTAGTCTAAATTTGCTGACACATTAACGTGTATCCGTTGATTTATCAACGTGTTTACATTGTTTATTCGCTTCAAATTCACAGCTAAAATTAAACGTGGGGGTTTTTAAGATGATCTTGACCTGACTTGAGGACTTTCACCTTAATCGCTCACATCCAGTCAATAAAATGGTGTTCCCCAGGTATCAATTTTGGGACCAACTCTGTTTATATTTAATTGATCTTAATGCAAGCTACCTGCCAGCTACTTGGTAAATACGGTAAATATGCTGATAACACAGACTTAGATTTAAACGTAGATCTCACATCTCTTGGTTTAAGCAGATTGCCTACTCACATTATTCTGACGTTTAAAATTTTTTGGAGTTTTCTAAAAGAAGACCTTTCTTTTTCGACCACAGTCCTAGGGAACACTCTCTGAAGCTAGCGAGTTAATTATTAAACACCCGCTCATAAAAATATCAGAATACCTACTTTCGACCGCAGACAGGAACACTTTCCTATAGTTTGCCACCTATTCGGGGAGAAAAAAACACAAACCCAACACCTCGAGTCGACTTGTTCCAAAACACAAGAACATGAGCGGCTCCCCTCGAACCCGATTTACTGTTTTCTAAAAACCTCGTTGGGTCTTTATTTTATTTCCAATTTTTTTCTTCTTCTATTATAGTTGTTTTATTTTTTTTTTATCCTCTGTTTTCTCCAATTTCACCCTGGTCAACGACAACGCTGCGGTCAGTAGCGTTGGGGCACAGCAATCTAACGTCGCGTTGCCCTGCAGGCCGAGGTCTCATTACGGGTCCGTCATCAGCCGTCCAGCAGAGGCTAAGGTTGCGCCATAGAGGTCAGTGCGGCCACCGTTGGGCCAATTAAGGGTGGAGCTTCCCGAGTCGAAGTCCCGATTCCCTTCTTCTTTGCCGTCGGGTCAGGCCGCCTACAATGGGATTGCTCCACCACCACCCCCTAGGTCATCCCCGTGTTAAGTCACCTTTAACTGTTTCTTGATAGGCTTAGACGACCTGAGTATCAGCTCTCGAGAGCTTTCTTCGCCATACTGCAGCCCGGCAATAAACCTGGATGACGCTCTCTGATGAAGACAACTCACTCTTCCGTCTCTCTCGCACATTGGCGGTTTTGGTGTCTGGTTGTATTGCCTTCTGTAGGTCAGTTACAACGTGTCAAGAGCCGTAGACAATCTGGCTGCTGGGACGAACGTAGTCCCTCACGTATCGATACCTCAGTTGGTAATGTATGGGTGTGCAACAGGGTCCACGAACTAACTAGTTTGAAGAAAAAAAAACAGTTCAGGGAGACCCTAGATGACAGTCTCTTGGTTCTCTTATCTATCTATATATATAATCTATATATATAATCTATATATATAATACGCTTAGGTAGGACAAGCAAATTCATCAAAGGGTTTAACGAGCGTTAACCACTCCTGGTCACCTGCCCGATGCCCTAATTCATCATTATTATGCACTACAATGAAAGAGAGTGTATAATGAAAGAGGGCGAGCGACCGACAATGTCAAACAAACAGATGTGGCCTATAACAATCGACATATTGCATTAAAAAAGCTAGCTCTGAAGAGCCGACCTGGAAGAGCTTCACAGTTGGTTGAGTAACAATCACTGCATGCACAATCGTTGTTGGGTTTGTTGGGCTTGGTAGATCAGAACAGAGAAACGTCCTCCATTGAAAATAAATATTTACTTCCATAACACAAATCAGCAGGGGTTCAAAGAGGGAGCAGAGATAGGGATATTCAGACCACACAATAGGGAAAACCGGGGCCCACTACAGTGTTACGCTCAGGAATGCGGGAACCAGCTAGCCGGTGTATGTGACGCCGGGGGTACAGCTAGTTCTTTTTATTATAGTATGCCAATACCCAGAGGAAGTCAACACAGCGCTCACTTCTGTTTTCCCTACGAAATTACGTCTTCGTTTTTCGCTTGTATTTCCGCTTGTTACGTAATGTTGGTCAAAACCAGGCTGCTTTTAACGAAAGTATAGGCGCAAATAACCAATGTGTTGACGTGCCCTTTTTCACATCCTTGCACAAATTTGCCAAACTCGGTGTTTGTGAAGGTTTGAACATACAGCGTACAAGTTTCCAACATAACCAAGAAGTTAGAGGATTGGAGCTGAAACGCTACAAATAACTTACTGGCACCAGGCATGTGGAGCCACACGGAAAACAAATTTCCAACATAACAACAAAGTCAGAGGATTGAAGCTGAGAAGCTACAAATAAGGAGTGGCACCATGGCATGTGGAGCCACAGGGAAAACAAGTTTCCAACATAACAACGAAGTTAGAGGATTGAAGCTGAAACGCTACAAATAAGGACTGGCACCAGGCATGTGGAGCGACAGGAAAAAACACTTCAGCTTAAAACTATATGCAACTTTAACGAAACCGCAATAGATACATAGCTTTCAGCTTCCAGCTTCAGCTTCATAGCTTCCAGCAATCTGAATATAATTTAACAGGGGGGAACTATATTTCAACAAGCGAGCAAACCCCTCCATTCATTTCTGTTGAAAGTTGCATCTACTATTATGATATCAATTTGCGAAGAATCATCCAGAATTTGAATGCTGACTGGGACGGATCGAAGACAAAACATCTGGAGACGGGCAGGTAAAGCTAAAACTTCCGACAGGATCCCGATTTTGTCGAAATTGGGGATATTTGGGATATCACACTCTTTCCCTCAAAGCCCACGCTGATTGGTAAGACACCGGGACGGAAAGCCAATCGGCTCAGAAGGGTTAAATAAATACAAATGCAAACCCATTTACGTTGCATTTTGGACTTATACGTCAGACGGCCTGAGTGGGAAACCGAATCCACCAACTTTGAAGGCAAGACCTCAGCGGTAGGCCCTCGCCTCTGGTTTCAAAGGTCGTGGGTTCGATTCCCCGCTCAGTCAGTCTGACAACCAGTTCAAAAGGCCTCTTAAATAGGTTTGCATCTGTATGTAGGGAAGACACCCGCACCATGCATAACAAGAACAATAAAGAAAGAAATCACAAGGTAAAGGGTAAATGAAGCAAGCAGTCTGTATTGAAGACTGGCCTTGTGAGGATACACAATACACTAGTCTAAGAAAATTCTAGTGTGGAGGCCAAGAAGCAAAGTTGCTTTCCCTCCTTGTATGTTTGTTTGTGATCTTTAGGTCACCACTGAGAAAGATTGAACAGCTACTTAGCTCGGCTGGAGCCTGTAGCCAGCACCCGCCCTGGTAGCGCAGTGGTTAGAGCGCCCGGCTAGTAAACAGGATGTACTGGGTTAGAGTCCCAGTCGGAGTAGTTGTCTTTTCTTTCTTTCTCAGACTAGTGTATTGTGTATCCTCACAAGGCCAGTCTTTAATGCAGACTGAGTGCTTCATTTAAAAAGAACAACTTTTATTCTGCAATCTAAATAAATCGTACATTTTTTGGCCTCGGTGATGTAATGACAGTTTTTTTTATTTTGGAATTCTTTAAGCCAAACTTGCTCCTTTTCAAGTTTGGTGCGGCTATCTCACCTATCGACAAAGATTCTATGATCTACTAATCTACTATCTACTGAAGCATTGCATCTCAGCCATATATCTCCACGAAAAAAAAATCATATACGTGCAATGTTAAGTATTTCTGCCAACTCTGAACCCAAACAATGTGACGTTGCCGTTTTTCAAGCTCAGAACTTTTAGAAAAAAAGTTTGGACAAACAAAAGACGAGAAAAGCTCGAAGCAATGTCGACGGGTCATTCAAACTCGATGGAAGAGTTAGGCATGTTCTCCTCGCCCGTACGAAAAGCCTACAGGCGCATCATCAGTTTCTCGGTGAAGTTGGTCGAGCGTGCTTTTGAAGAGGACCGACTTCGATGAACGAAGAAGTCGGAACGGAACGAAAACGGGGAAAACAGCCTGCAGAAATTGCTGGTCGAACGAAGAAGTGCGCGCTCGCTAGACTAAAGAAAAAGAAAACGAAACCCACACACGAACGAGAGTGAGGGTATGCACGCGGTAGCCGGTCAACGGCACGTTCCCAAAGACGGTTGCCATGGACAATCCGATGCTCTGGCCACCGACTTCCATCTTGTCTGTATGTCTGTCTGCCTGCCTATCTATCTCTCTAGTCTGTCCAGCGATGGCATGCAGGTTCGTTTCAAGCATGAAGACACACTTCCAATACCCAACCATTCGCTAGTATTGTATCAGCCGGCCAATAGTTGGCCGAGGCAGCCAGCCAGCCTGCAGCCAAGCTAAGAAACGCCACCCGTGCTCCTTCGCAACCCAACACAACCAAAGCCAGTCCAGACTCGTCCTTTTGTTCGATCCTAAACCCCGTTGGATTCACGTCCGTACCGCTTCTCTACCATCCGTCAATGCTGGCTGCCTTTCCCCGATTAGATCGTTAATTACCTCGCCTGACGTACGTCCAAGCCCGAATGGGTGTAGCAGAGGGAAATGAAAAATACGGGCTCCGTCCCACTCTTTACTCCGAGCTTGGCTGCAACGGCAAACGATTGGCTCGAACCCAATGCTGATAACGGCTCCTTGCACCGTTTTCTGCCAAAACCTTTAAATTGAAGCAACAACAAAACTAATCGACTCGCAGACGGAAATTTAAGAGCAATTTATTTAAAATTGTATTGCAGCCATGTTTCATCATTAAAACATAAGTCTGCAAACTCATGCTTTTTAATCAGCGTTACTTTTAGGGACATGCCTATTCTAGTTCAATGGTCTAAAAAATTGTGCATTCGACCTCTACTGGAATATGCCAGTACAACTGGTCCCTTTACCTATGAAAAGAAATTGACCGTATTGAAGGCATTCAACGCTGATTATTAATTCCTACAAGGTCCTCGGTGGAGCATCTAAACTTGACTATACTCTAAATATAGCCAAAGACTATATTTTCACATCCCATTTTTCCTCATTTTTTCACGAATTTTCATAAATATTGTACCTTTAATTATATTAGCCTAAACCAAACTTCGTAATTAATTTGTAGGTCCAGCAAACAAACGTGCTAAAAGATTCCTTCTGACCAGCATGACCCCACACAAGCACAAGATGACACACAATTTTAATTTTCGATCCTTGTAATTTGGATCTTATTCACCACCCCCCCCCCCAAAAAATACAAACAATAATGAGAATGAACAAATATTTACGTTAACAAACCGCTCATTGGAGTGCACAACTTACAAAATAATACCATAAAACACATAACGAAAAGCAGGAAAGATCTTTTAAGGATCTTTCAATTTGTTTTTCGTAATTTTTGTTCAGTGACGTCATTCTAACATGGCGGATCCAGTTGGTTGCTTGCTGTTTGCAGCAGCTTTTCTTTGTGTATTTTAAGGGTTTTTATTTTGTAAGTATTGGGCTCTAATGAACGGATACTTAACGTAAATGTGTATTCATTCTCATCATTTTTTGTGCATATTTTTTTTTTAGGTGAACAAGCCCAAACTATGGGGTCGAAAATTAGGATTGTGTACCAACTTAGGCATATGTGGGTGGGATCATGCTGGTCAGAAGGCATATTTTATCATATTAGACAAAGCCATTTTGCTAAGTTATACGTGAACTAATGCGGTTTTTTTTTTAATCCTCTGGATTTTGTCAGCAAATATTTATTTTACTTTCACTTTGCAGGTTTGGCTTCAACTGCTCATTTGCACTTCGAACATTTTCATTTGCTGACGAAATTTGAATATCAAATGAAATCTACCGTTGCTGCGTGCAGTTGGCTGGCGTTGAAATCACAACTTTTTCACACAACTTTTTTTCATTGTTCACATATTCACTAATTGTCATATACTGTATATAATATTTCTCATTTTTTTCTTTCATTTTTCACAGTGGTAATGTGGTTGGTACTAGATGGGGATTATTGACGATTCAAATGCTGACAGGTTTCGTGTAAAAATTTTCACAAAATAATTCAGGACTTTTCCACGCGCTTTAAAGCCTATTCATTTTAAATCAAAAAGTCACGGACATTTTGATTTAAAATAAAGTTTGTCGGTTCAAATTATGGTCATGTAATCTCTAACTACAGGTCCGTACGCAAGACTGATATCGGTACGACCGGTATTTGTCAGTATTGGCCCATCGGTATTGGCCCATCGGTAAGGCTTCCGATACAGATATCCGTATTCCAAGAAACGAGACAGTCCTGCCTGTTAAAGCTGGCTTCAAACTTGTTGAAAATAACACCCTTGTAACAAAAACAAAGCAGTTTACTCAGTTTGCACGCAATGGTTCCAACGCTCGCTACGACCTAGTTAAAATCTAACCTGGAAGGTGAATGTATTGAAGCCATAAGTTAGGAATAAGATAGTAAAAATGCTCTTTATTTGCTGCACAAAACCTTGACATTTTGAACTTTTAACTAAAATTATTATTATTTTATTTTTGAGGTTAATCTCAGTAGGTGAAACCATCCAAAACCAGAAACTAACATGCATTCGTATGGAAATTAAAATTGTAGTCATGTTTCTAATATCGGTCTCGACATCGGTATCGGTATCAATCACTGGTACGGTCAACCGGGGTCACTAACCGCGGTCACTGGTGGTCACGGAGTAATTGTGATCGGGGTGGGTTAAAACCCATGTGGCATTATGTAAAACTTTTTTGTATTTATATATACTTATTAGGTACACACAAATGAAGGTTCACACACAATGAAAAATATTTGTGTGTGCTTTTAAAGCAGCGTTATAGCAATGGGAAGTTTTGGGTGCAAAACAAGTTTTTTTTTCCAAATTGAAGGTAGAGGCAGTCTACGGTGATTACAGTTACCCCACTATTAAGATAGTGTTACTCTATGAGCAGTTTAAGAGGTGATCACATTTACCCCAATGGTGGGGTACGTGTGGTTATTTTACATGTTAACATGTAAAAATTAATTTAAAATCGCCTAATTGTGCTAGAAAAATGAATTTTGGCTTAAAACAGTCACAAAACATGGCAGATGAAGGTGCCATATGCGTTCCTAATTAATGATTATGGTGTGGATGGTAGGCATATAAACTTTAAAAAAATATATATACCCGATCACACTTACCCCAATTGACCCTATCGGATCGGATCGGTAAAAAAATTCATCTCAGCCGATCCCTAACGAAATGGCTATAGTGTCCGCGGCCTATCTTGAGTTCGCCCCAGAACGACACAGATAATCAATTGTATGTTTTTGGTAGCAGAGTGCCTTGTTGATATCCAAGATGGTTACAAAAACAATGGCGGCCGTCGATTAATGCCGTCCCCTCCAGGAAAACGTAGCCGCTCGTAAAATACCTGCAGGACTCAAGATAAATCGCGTACACAATAGTTTTATGTTACGGATGCAATTCCCCAAGAGTGTACTCATTACACAAGAATTACAATCGTGTTCTGCGCAGTGATGTTTCGTTCGTCTCCTTTAAAAACCAACCTTTAGCGATACCAAGAGTTTATCATTGCAGAGCGATCGAAAATTCCTGGTTTTACTCTCTTTTACTGACTGCGTCAGATTTTTCGGGCGTGTAAATAAACGTTGAATGTGGGCTTGCGCCATTCGTCAAGTGTTGGGACGCGGTAATGGAGCCATTCGCGCCTCCACCACTCGTGCCTCCTCCTTTCAAAAAAGGCAGAATTACTCTCAGAGGGTAAAAAAAAAAAGAGAGAAAGGGAAAAAAAAACTAAGGGAGGATTGATCTTAACATTCCTCCTTATATGCCAACCAGAAGGAATTGCTGATAAATATCGGCTTTCTGTCGCTAGGACTAAGAAATAAATTTCCTAGAAAATGTGGTTATTTTTAAGATTCCTCTACTGTTAAAGCAACTGTTTCTTGGATTTCTGGAATTCCAACACGCTACAATTAACCAATATAAGCCTACCGTATTTACAATGTTTGCCAGCGGTATAGTCTTCGCATGTCGTGGCAGTTCTTAAACCGACGGCGATCTAATCATCGTCAGACTGTAACCCATTACTAACGTTTTACCAGCAGTACACATTTCGTGGCAGTTCTTAAACGGACAGCTCCCTAATCATTGTCAAATTGCAACGCAATACAAACGTTGTGCCAGCAGC
>JAHWFP010049485.1:0-13483 GCA_023313725.1 Lithobius niger | reverse complement strand
TAATAATTATAAACTAATGTTGAATTCATAAAGTCTAATTAATTTTGGCAATTGCGCATCAGAATTTACGTATCATTATCTTGAGTCATTAATTGAAAGCCGTGGCACAAGAACTTTTAGGTTTCATTTTATGTGTCAACTATTTAAGGTGTATATTTATTCTCATTAATTTCCCTGGGTAAACTAGAGTCCATAAATATGTCCAAGAATGCATGTGGAAAATTTGAAGGTAATCGGATAATAGCATGAAAAGTAATCATGGAGGCAAACAGGCGACACTACTTCCTACTTCGACCCTTTCTGTATAGTTCGACTCTGATTTATCCTGGAACTGGTAATGAAATAGCCGGGAGGAAATCTGCACAATGCCATCTATCAGCACTGATGGAAAAACTAATAAAATATGACGTAATTTTGCATTGCGATTCAATCTTTTTCCAATTCTGCGCCGTTTTTCGAGCAATAATTTGCATTTTCAAGGTAGCAGACTTTCATTAAAAAACATTTAAAAACAACCCAGGTTCACGTAACGTCCAAGAACGCTCTCTTTTAACGTACTTTCAATTGCACTACGTTTGTTTCAGTTTCGATTTACTTCTGCTACCTTATTCACTCTTTCCAGACTTACCCCGCCATCTAGTAAATGAATCCCGAACTCGTTGCTTTACAGAGTGACCACTAGGCGGCAGATCGTGTCGCTCCGTTCAGACATTCCACAAGAGCGTCTCGGCAAGATCTCGAAGGAGCGACCTCTTCTAAAATAATTTCGAAGAAGGTTTATTATTATTTTTTTTATAAATTTTTATTTAAATAAATCTATTTTCTTTCTCGTGAACAAAACATTGAGAGGCAAATACCTATAGGAAATAAGTAACCTACACAAACTGGATCAAGAAGTATGTTAATTACAACCAAATCAAACAAAAGTACAGCACACAAACTAAATACGAAACAGTACAAGCAGATAAAACACAAATACCATTCATATAATTCAGAAAAATAAATAAAGAATTAAAAGATACTTTCAATTCCAGTAATAATCTTGTTTTAATGACTTTTTTTTTTCTTTTCCTGTACCAAGCTGATTCATTAAATCGTCATTCTTCAAGAATAATAATTATTAAATAATTTGGGAACTTATAAGGTTTGCAGTTTTTCCCGTAGTCATTAACAACTTGATGCATATTTTCAGGGCCTCAACTATAATTCTGCAGCCCTGGTGCAAATCATAAGAACGGGACGTCCTTCACAGACATTTAATGAGATATTTATTTTTCATTTTTGCATATTAGCCTACCTTTATTTGGTATTTGCCTTTTTTCCATATGCTAACTCTACTGTTTGGCTGGCACCAGACTGTGTTTGGGGGAGTGGGGGGGGGGGGGCGGCTCCAAATCAGTATGGTATAGTTTCCCTTACTAATTTTGTTTTTTCCTCAATTTTTCTCATTTCACTATTAAAATTATTTTCGCATATGGTCGCGTAGTTATCTGCTATTCAACAACTTTTGATTGCAGGAAATATTGTAAGTATCCATGCTTTCTTTATTTTCAAATAAGTTTAGTTATTTTATTTTGTAACTAACAATAATTATTCAAAGTCTTATTTCACCCATTAAAAACTAAATTATTCTTTTGAAAGTGGGCATCTATAATATCTGACTCAGTTTATCAAGTTAAAGCGAAAACCTTAAAGTGGCACTATCACTGATTGAAAAGCGAACAAAAATACCATGGCGCCATTTAGCAGCAGTGATATCGTTAACCTTTACAGCTCGTTTCCAGGTGCACGGAGGCTCGTGGCTTTTTTTGTTCGTTAAAAGAAATTGCGTTGTGCATTCCTTCGCTTGATGCAATTAAGTGCTAGATAGTACTACATAGCGCTAGATGTTGCCAGTTCCGCAGACTTTCAATAGGTGATAAAGCCACTTTAATGTTTTCGCTTTGCTTTATCTGTGCCGTAGTTCGAAAATTGTTTAAATAGCTGAAGATTGTAAGCTCCGAACAATACAGTAAAAAAAAAAAAAAATACCCTGCGTACGTTACGGGAACGCCGCCACCGTCACACTCCAAATATCGGTGGGCCGTTGATTTGCCCAAGAAAAAAAAATGATGTTTACCGCACACAAAGAATGATTTTTTTGGGGGGTCGTTTCCCCAGCTAAACCTCTCTTCCCATTCTGCCAACACTGATTGCTCTATACGGGCGCCTGCTTGCAACTTGCGTGTGTACCATGCCAATCTTGGCCATGCTGGTGCTCGGATATGTCGTTTTTTCGTCGATTACTACTGACACTAAATCCGCCCTCCAGCAAATCCTACAACCTCCAAACACGAATTTTTAATTAGAAGTAAGCGTTTTGCATGCCATTTCTAATGTATTTAAATATTTGCTGATTTCATAGTTGCAACAAACGTTGGACATGTTTGCCAGTCGATCTGTGCGGCCAATTCAGTACTCGTGCTCTACATCTCCTGCCCCTTCACAGATGATTTGATAGGTTTTATAACTATTTCTGTCTCATGTCTTGGGGGTGCAGGTTCGATCCTGGCCTCAGGCCCCCCCCCTCTCCCCCTCGCATTTTCGGGACGTGAAGGGCCATGTGGTGTCTCGTGGTCATTTCGAGTGTGGTATGTCAAAAATCCTGGGTTTTCCGCTTGGATTTCTCTAGCTAAATTGTCCCTCTCGTCGTCGTGAGGCAAACAGCACAGTCTGGGTTCGTACCCCCTGAAAGCAAAAACAAACACAGCCCTTAAAAGCCTGTTGGGATTCGTGCTCTCTAAATGTTTGCATATTTTGCAATATTTTAGCGATGTTTATACTTTTTTAATTATACAGCTTCTTTTTGGGCCTTTTAACATTTTCACACCTTTCCCATGTCCCGCATGTTTAGCGATGCCATCGGGAACCTTTGAGTCCCTGGTAGGAATAACCTTGGTGGTAAGGCATTCGTGGCCCCAATCATCTTACGATCACCATTCCTTGGTCATATTATGTACACCGTTTTTACATGTAATTGTGGCTGGCTGTTATTCCCCCGCCCCGTCCTTGCCAGACCCGTTGCTATCGCAACAAATATTATTATTATGTAAAAAAAAAAGACCTTAAAATAGTATTGTGATTGACTGTTAACTGTGAATTACGCTTCCCCTAACCCCCCAAAACCACCAAAAGGGTTAGACTAGCTACCTGCAAAATTTCAGCTTTACGAACCGCATGGAAAATTATTTTTCGTGAAATTAACTAGTTACTAGGCACTAGTACTTAGACAAATATGAACGTTATTTATATCTTTTTTCAGTAAGAAAACGGCAACTTGTGTTACTAATTACGACTTGCATGTTGTCATGCGACTAAAGTCTCCCGACCAAAAGAAGTGTCAGCCTTTTTTGTATTTCGGTATTAGTTCATTGGAGAAATGATGAAACTTTGTGAGTATATAGGAGCTTAAACGGAGAACATATATTTTTTACATTATTATAAGAAGAATATTGGTATCCGGTTTGTGTTCAAACTGTTCATCTGATGAACAGTTTAGAAGTATAAAAGATGAGGATTATGGGCCGACTCCATAAAATTTGCATTCAGTAGTAGCTATGGAAACTATTCTGGCCAATTCTGGACAATCTTTCGGCCCCTACGATGATCGGAGGTTTCTCGGATCGAATCCTCGGGCTGGCATGTTCCTTTACCAGACATTTCACGACCGGCTCAATTTTGAACATTACCAGACTTTCAAAAAAGTCTGGTAATGTTCAAAATTGAGCCGGTTCAGCCATACAAGCATTAAATTGCTTCAGCTGAATTAAGGATCAAAAGAAATTAATTTTTATTAAAAAAAAAAAAAAAAAAAAAATTCATAATAACTGTAACATGCTATTTACGTATAGCAGGGCGCAGCGCTCGTGCTGCACCTTGCAGTTACATAAGCTGCTTGAGCGTTCAATCAACTTCCGCCCAAACCGGAACTTGGCCGAACTTGGCCGGCTAAGAGCCAGCCGTCCTGTTCAAACCAGTTACGACCGGCTCGCACCTGTTAGCCGGTTGCGCAACGTAATGCCTGAGGCCAGTTCTATTGTTCCTCCCCCCCCCCCCTATAATTAGGGGGGCTAGTTGGTGTAGGGTAAGCAACTCGAAAGGGTGTCTCCCTAGACTCTGCTAGGATTAGACCTAGCTGCAACTTGTGTTTAATGCCTAATATGTGTGACTCGGTGCACAGTCCCCTAGCTATGCAGTAAGACGTGAATTGGGCTCGAGATATTCTGGAAAACAATCGTCCACTCCCTGAGTACGTGACATATTTTGGGGGCCTGCCGTGATTACCCTAAACCTTCGGGATGGAAAGAAGCATGAAAAATAGCTGGTGGAAGATTTTGCGAAATTTTTTCACTAAGTTACGGTGCTAAACTGAGCGAAAATACTTAGACAGATTTTTTTCTGGAGCTGAAACTTTGAAAAATAAACCGGCCAAATTGGGGACCAATTCTCTAAAACAAAGTTTGTGACCGCGTGCTCGGGACTCCCACAGTAGCCAGAATTTTTTTTCCAGAGCAAACCCTTTGGTATTCTGAATAAAAATGCAACCCACTTTCTTTCCGTGAGGATTTAAGTAAAACAATTGTAACGAACCGAGTGGGGACTTCGACCCGTTATTTGGCGAAATATAATTTGGGAACGTTTAGGATCCAGCCAGTGACCGCGTGCTTGGGCAACCGTAAAAACGACAGTTTTCCAATCGTTGATTAAGTTACGCTTAACGACAGGAAGACTCGAAATTAATTAACGTAAAACAGGTAGACTATTATGTGCGCGGTATATCTTGAGTCCTGCAAGTATTTTGTGAGCGGCTATGTCTTCCTGGATGGGGTGGCTTTAATCGATGGCCGCCATTGTTTTTGTAACAATCTTGGATATCAACAAGGCACTCTGCTACTGAAACGTACAATCGATTATCTGTGTTCGTTCTGCGGAGAACTCAAGATAGGCCGCGGACACAATAGTTGTGGAGTGATACTAGCACCCTCGTATTTCGCATTTTATTTCGACCGGATGGTAAAGGAAAACGAAATAAAATCACCAATTTTCTGAAAGGAAAATAAAGACTGAAACGCAAAACACTGAGTAGTGGGCATTAATAAACCCCGTTACACAGACATTTGTAAGGGTTGAAAAAGTGAAGGAGCACACTTTTGAAACTACGAGTTGAAGGTTGCATTGAACAGTGGTGAGCTAACTGAGTTCTCATCATTTTGAAAGCATTGCGACTACTAATCCTGTTTTCTTATTTTTGTTTAATCTAGAACTCAAATTGATCCTGTGCTTAGCTTTTGTATAAAGTATTTTGATCTTGTCTTTGTTTTACTCTTTGGGGCAGGTGTTAGCGGATAATCAGCTCATTCCTTCGTTGATTATAGTTTGTTACAACTAGCTGATGCTACGACAACAGTTTTGATGAACTGAACGAGTGAATTGATGAGAAGGGGAGAAGCATTATTGCCAATTAAAAGGATGTATATATTTTGTAATGCACGATGGCGGCGTCAGGCTAACACATCCCCATGCTGAAAGTGTAGTCATTGTATACAGTTAATTTGAAAACCCACACACTTCATCGTGGGTTAATTTTGATAATCCACACTTTTTTGATAATCTAACACTTTTATGGGATCTACACAACTCCTAATCCACCACGTGACATAATGACCGTTTCATAACTACACGATACAAATTCTTTCAGCACACCCAATTGCAACACCAGAGTAGGACACATTTTGCGACTGGCGACATTTTTCACGGTACCAACACGGAAAAAAAAAGTCGTGAGCTAAGTATAATCCGGTAGCCTTTTGTCCCGACAGTACGAAAACTAGGTGACTGACACTTTCTAGGCGACTGACAGTTTCAATCTGTCTGTATTGGCTCCTCAAGATCTCATGAAGTCTCAGTGAACAGAGGCGTTTCCCAAGGCTCTATACTGGGCCCTCTCGTTTTTCTTCTCTTTATTTCGGATTTAAAGTTTTCTGAGGATGGCGTTAGTCTTCCTAAATTTGCTGATGACGTCAAAGCATATAATATACAACGAATTCAGTTGGACCGAAACCAACTCCAGTCAACGTTGAATTCGATGTGGGGCTGGTCATCAAAATGGCAACTACCGTTCAACACTCTAAATTGTTTTACCCTTCCATTGGGCCGGATTGAAAGGTCGGTTTCTTATTCTTAAATAACGAATGTTAGTATGTCTTCAAAATGCAATGGATGCAATATTCAAAAACATTCAAGCAGAATAAAATAAAATAAAAATACTGAACCTTAGTTTTACTGCCTGAAGATTTTTTATTTTGTTTTTGTCGCGTGTCTTGTGGTGTTATTGTTTTACCATAACATAAAAAAATATGCTTTTTATTTTTAATTCCTTTGCTTGATATGGGTAACAAGATATCACAAACGTGACAAACAGAGCCCTGTAGTGATACATAACAATAAGGTTTAACATTACAGAGTACGTGAACGAAGGTCACATAAAAGTGAGGTTACATTGAATTGAGAACGTTAAAAGTTTCACACTGTTTTCTCCAATATTATGACCATTCAAGAGTATTGGCACTGATTTTTGGGGAGTTTCCCAGAATAAGGCGCAACACGGCACGCTTGACTCATCCGGTGGTGCCAGGACAAACAGAAAGTAATGCCTGTAGGACTAAGGGCACGCTTACGCAACCACTCGCTTTTGCATTCTCGCAGCTAGAAGCTAGAAATCACCTCAAATTCCAACATGGCGGGGGTTTTATGTCTGCCGCCTCGCAATGAAAACAGCAAATAACGTGAGTTCAGAAGCGTTTGGGAAAATTGTTTCGTCATGAGGAATTCTTTATATTATTGGCACGAATTATAAGACTGCAAGTATTTACTCAAACGTTGTCGTATTTAGCTAATCCATTTAGCGTTGTTACCATGGCAATGTCACCTTTGCCATCGCGATTGAGGTCTAGCTGCGAGAATGCAACGGCGAGTCGCTGTATAAACGCGCCCTTAATGTAGTGTCCGTGATAATATTAAATTCCATCTCTTGTACTTGATCGCGACACAATGCGGCCAAATATTGAACGACTGGCCGTGATGTTTCTATGATAAATCTCGTTAATATGCTATATATATGCTATCATTCCAGGCATGCGGAGACTCTACATGCACCAGCGTTCTACGACAGTGATGCGAGGAAGGGGCTGGTTTTTTCAAGCCAAGGCCGACTTTCGGGTAGAAATCGTGTGCTTCTCCTTCCAGCTCAATGACAGTTCATGCGCATGCCGAAAGTTGCACGCCTTTTAGCGTTCGTCAGGCAAAGTAAGGTTATGGTGATGTTGACTCAACTGGCGCCTAGAGCCTGGAAACGAAACCCTCACTTCAGTCCCAGTTGACCTGGTGAAAAAAGATGGAATATGAAGTGATAGTTTCATCACGGGACCTCCCACGGTCTAAGGTCGTGTTTCATTTAGAATCTCCTGGCGGCTTGCTAACTCTATACACAATAACGCATAGGCTATAATATTTGCTATTTTTGTCAAATGGAAACTAAGCACCTAAAAAATAAATTTTCTCGTTTCGTACGAAAACTGCGGTCCAGATCTAGGTGCCAACGGCTTCATACGTACAAAAAAAAAATTGAACACAGAATCTTTTTGTGCAATTCAAACAATCACAAAATAACTGTTTGCATTAAAAGCAAAATTGAATCGTCATTTAGAATATCATATCGATCTCTAAACTATTTTATAAATTTATGTATAGTATAGACTATACACATGTTTATGTAGAATATATAATATATAAAGGAATTTCAGTATTTTCAACAACAGTGGCACGTTGTTTGGTATACTTTTTTTGGTCATTCCCAGTATGGTTTGTCGTCCTATGCCTGCATACTGGTTTGACTAAATGATAGCAACTTGTGAAAGGCCTTAGAAAAGTTCGCAGAGAGCAAAGCATAAAGGATGGGATTGACACAGATGGGCACGTAAGTTAGTACGTGCATTGCGATATATACTTTCGGCGTGACTTCGGACCAGGTGAAGGAATTGAAAACATTCAACACAAGGAATACTTGCAAGGGACCCCTGCAAAAGGCAAAAACAATCACAACAATGATTATCATGCGTGTTACACTCTTTTCACCTTGCTGTCTTCTGTTAATGTTTCTTTGGCTTGATAAACCACTTCGAGACAGACACATTAAAACATACAGACCGCAGATTATGATTAAGGGCACTGCATAAGACGAAAGGAAAATGGAAATTATGAATGTGAAGTAGCTATATTCTTCAAAATTTTCAGTACAAGCTGCCCGACTGGCAGCATAACCCCAGCGCATTTCATGAAAAATCGCTAATATGGGTATGTAAGATAGTAAAACCAGTAACCAAAGAGCGATAATGGCCAAGATTGTGATGCAGTTAGTACGAATTGCTGTTGAACCTATGGGGTTCACAACGAATAGAAAGCGTTCTACAGACACGAGAAGCAGAGTGCATGCATTGCTACAGATTAAAGCAAAATGAAGGTAGTTAGAGATTTTGCACCAAACATCGCCGAATATCCAGTCTGGATGAGCATAGATTGCAATGGTAGAAGTCATGCAGAACACGATGAAAACGATATGAATGAAAGAAAGATTTGCAATGAGTAAATTTGTGGGAATGTGCAACTTCCGGTTAAAGACAACACTAATTACCACAAGACCATTTCCCAGAATTCCGATAATCGCAATGAGTCCTAACACTATAGGGATAACAATGCGTATGATGACTTGTTCAAGTGTGAATTCCATGTGTGCTGTTTGATGATTTCCTAATTAACAGACGACGACTAAATTGACAATTAGGAAAAAAGGAGTACTGCGAACGTCGCTACCAGTAACAGTAAAAGCACTTCACTGGCGATATGTAAATCGGCACTAGCAATTGCTGATTGGCTACAACTGTGACGTAGAGAGCACTGCTTCCAATTTTATTAAACTAGATAGCTTTCTTGTACTACTTAAGGGTTTTCCAGGTAAGAAGAGTCCTTCAGTGGAGCCTAAAATAAATAAGAAATGTGTGTGACAAAATATATAAAGAAAAATACTATAATTATCACAAATACATGGGAATTTTCTTTCCTACCAGTAATTACATACTTCTCAATTACTTACTTGTTTTTTTTTTAATGATAACGATACATTTATTACACATTAATATGAATGGAAAAACACAACAGCAATAATTACACAATGGACTCCGAAAAATGCACAAGAAAATGAAAAAATGAAAGGTAATTCCGGAACACTCAAACACGAAGGGAGGCATAAAACAAATTCGCAAAATCCCATTCCCAAAATAAAAAAAGCACCAGATTACTTATTGATTGATTACTTGCTCATTGATTACTTACTGTCTGTTCTTTTTGTTTCACTTTGTAGAAGACTCAGTGACAAATGTGTGAATTGGGAGTAAATCGAGGTGGGAGTTGTGGCACAAGCAAGTTGCACTGATTTTGACCAACGTAGGTGTGCGAACATACGGGTTACTTTATGGCCTTTGTGCGCCTAATTCACAAAAATAAAGACGATAGACCAAATTAACACTCTAATAACCACTTTATTTGCCCTTTTTCAGAAAACAGCAGAAAGGAGTCTTTCTTAGTTTCAGAGGGCATAAACTAATGCTGTGGGATGAAAACGTTACAATAATGTTAAAAGAAATGCTGGAGATTTAGCATGCTTGTGTTGTGGTAATTTGTCCCATTTCAAGGCCATTTGTAGGTTCTGAAATGAACAGCCTGCGGGAAGTTTGGACATTTAGGTCGGTCTGCTGATCTAACAAACCTAAAGGCGATGCGGCTTCCGCATCTCCTACACCTCAAAAGGTAGAAACGGTCGAAGACAGAAAAACTGCCAGAATTCGAAAAGACAATCACTTTTTTTTTAGATGAGGCATCTGATTGTAATTCTAGTGACGTCACGAGCTGCGATTCTGACTTAAATTGCCCTGAATCTGTAGAAGCTAATTCGCTCCTTACTAATGTGGGCAATAATGGATGAATTGTACTGTGACCGGACATGAGCTTCCATTTGTCATTGATTCTGTGGTATAACCAGTTGGTATCGTAAGAACTTCAGCCATCATTAAACTGAACCAGACTAAAATCACTCAAGTCATTGGTTGGTACGGTTGTAAAACCACTAGGCACTGTGAAGCTAAACGTATCTTGTGATGGCTGAACTGGAAGCCTGTTTGCTCCTATTAATCCAGGCGAGCAGCCTGCTTCTCTGGAATTTGTCGTGGGATTTGTGAATCATTAGTGGAAATATAAAAGTGTTTGTATGTAGGGATATATTGTGTGTGTTAAACCCTTGACCACGAGCACATTAGTACTAGGGATGCACGAAAATAGGTAAGGTCCACAAAAAAACAGGCAAACTGTCACTATCACATAATAAACCCAGAGCAGTTATGATACATAAGGCCTAAGTATTTCATACAATATCACTCCAGCGAGAAACCACTGAGTTATATGGCAGAAATGGTATTTACCAATATTTAATAAAATTTCGTGTTGACAATATTTCTAAATGACATATCGTCTTAGACCAGTAAATGTGTCCAGCCTATGAAATGTGAAACACATACTTTTCATCTAAAAAAACCACTTTCTTTAATGATACAATCCTTGGTCAGAGGACATGAATGAAGACAGCATCATAATAAAATTTAAGAACCTAAACTACAACGATTAATTCTTTTGGATCAAGGGGATGATGGCAACTGACTTGTACTTCTTAATATTTACTTACGGGTACCGGAAATAATAGGAGCTCGATAACGGCCATTCGCTGCACCGAGCTGAATGAAGAAGGCAATGATAACGAACCAATGCTAAAATTTCAGTTGTGATTCACTTCATAGTGTCTCTGTTGCTAACAGCATGTGTTAATTTTTTGTTTTATGTCTTTTTTTGGATGGAATATAGTCATACTCAACGGCCTTTCCTACTCGTTGAACACACGAGGCCACAGCAACGTGACACCTGAATAAGAAAAAGAGATCTACTTTTTTAATCATCGTATTGCGGATTTTGGTTTTTCTTGCGTACGCATTGTCAATTTGTATTTTTCGTCCAAAGATAGCAAACAAAAAAAAAAAGAAATCCAAAACATGGACTGTTGGACTATTGATGTGTGCTAAAATGAATGTTGCCATTTTATTCCCTCACGACCGTATAAGTGCATATGGCCTTGTTGACGAGGCCCCATAAACATAATGAGGTTGGGATGCAGAAGATTCCAGGCCTGGAAACAGTTCAAACTTGGATTGGCATCTCTTAGCAACCCTGGAGCATAAAAAGAACTGTAGAATGTATTCGGCCCTTCTACTTGCAGGAGGCCATGCTGCGTGTCATGTCCTTTTGCTGTCTTAAATCTAATATGTTCTTTTGTAACTAAGCATTAAAATTGTTAAACAGTTTCCTATTAATCTTTTTTTTTTTTTAAAGTTTGGTATCGGTTCACGTTATTTCACCTCGAACAAGTGGTCGCAGAGCTAACGGGAAATCACATGTATGTGTGTGTGTGCTAGCAGTGGGAATATCGATAATTCTAATTTTCTTGTTTGTTTTTTTTGTCTTTCATTAGAATTGTCTGCATAAGTAATGATTCGAACTGTCCTTTCAACAGAGATGTACAGTACTGATGACGTCATGTTTTTTCCAGTCACAATATTTTCATGCAAACGTCATCTAGACCTCTATGTATCTTTACCCTGGATCCAGCTAAATCTAATGAAAGCGTGGGCGACTGTTAATGGGAAAATACAGTATTTTTATGAAAACGGAAATCACAACAACGCTATAATAAACCGGCCAAATACGGGGTGCTGCCCTTGTTTTATCATTGAATTTTTGTCACTATTTAATTTGTCTAATTCCGGGCTACATTCGTAAAAAAAGAATGCGAAATCGTAGTTTAGCTTTCATTGTAGCAATTTTTCAAAAGTCGACATCCGCCATCTTGGATCGGCAACAATTTTTGTTATCAAGAAAAATGTTGAGACGGCAATAACGGTCTTTACTCATCCTTATAAAGATAAGTTAGTACCTCAAACTTGTACCAAAATTTTTGCTGACTAAAACTAGGATGGCAGGCAGAGTAGCTTGCCTGACGCCACGTACTTTCGCAACTTCAAACTTTTGTACTTAACGGAATTTTTAATCCCAAATTTCTATATAATTTCTATCCCAAATAACAACAAATTAAAGATATATTTACGTTGTCTTTTGGACTTAAATGTTAAGACTGCCTGAGTGGGGAATCGAACCCACGACCTTTGAAACCGAAGGCCGGAGTCCTACCGCTCAGCCATACTGACACGGCCCTTATTTAACACTTATCGAGCCCATTTGGCTTTCTGTTCTGTTTATAAAATTAAAGATAGTTGAATTCTCAACAACTTTTATTCTCAAACATTTTGTGTAAAGTCATTACGTTTAAAGGTATTTTATTTTAACTGCATTGAGAGACTAGAATACTTGATCCAGTCATGGTTTTCTCCCCAACCGTGACAAATATAAAAAAAGTCATAGGAAAGAAATTATAGGCCAAGAAATAAGCTTTAACTGAAGAAAAATAGAAGTTAAAAAATCCTATCAGAACCAGCGATATTGCTAATTTGTTGATTGCTGATAGCGACCATTTTGAAAAGCTACCGCTTTGAAATAGCAATCATACTTTTTTTATGTTCTTGAGGCATCCATACAACTGTGGTGTAAAGGAAATCTACCCCAAAACAAAACTTGTTAAGGATTCTCGCCAAGCTTTTCGGCCGTGTGGAGTCGTGATATCAAACGCCAAACTCTTTCGCCAAGCTAATCCCACCCAGTAATACTTCGAAGGTTAAATGAAATGTATTAAAATTGCTTACAGCGCAATTTTCAATTATTTCATTTAACGTTTGAAGTATTAGTTGGTGGGATTAGCTTGACGAAAGAGCTTGGCGTTTGATATCACGACTTCACATGGCCGAAAAGCTTGGAGGGAATCCTGAACAAGTTTTGTTTTGGGGTAGATATCAGATCTCTTTTGGTCCAAATTGATGAAATCCTTTTTTTTTTCTTAGTAATTATGAGATGGAAACACCAATCTAGTTTTCTGGTCCATTTTTTTTGTTGGCTTTCGTTAAGAGTTTGAGGACAGCAATCATGTTTTTTCAAATAATTAGGATTTATTATTAGTACTGAAGTATCTCCATGCAAACGCACGGATTTATTTAATGTTCAGTTTGGCATTGTTGCATAATAACAATGTTTCAAGGTTTCAAGGTTTTAACGAGCGTTAACCACTCCTGGTCATCTGCCCGAAGCCCTAAGGCCCTAAGGCCCATTGTTTTAAGACAATGTAAAACAATCACCTAGTCGTTTGGAACTTCCTAACCCCTGAACCACATGACCAATTAGA
>JAHWFP010049479.1:0-20922 GCA_023313725.1 Lithobius niger | reverse complement strand
GCAAACCACCCCACATGGAAACAAGCCAACCATAGAAGGAAGCAAGATCCCTCACTCAACAACGGTCCAAATTCCACGAAAGAGATCCAAGTTCCTGTTTCATCATCCTGTTCTGAACAAAGTGCACATTTTTACTACAATAAAAATTTGAGGTAAGCCTGCTTGCATCCCGGGGCGCCCCGTCAGATCGGTGCCCGCCACCACAATTTGACGAGGTCTACTGATAATGCTTAATTATCAGGTTAATATGTTTGGCAAACAAAGAAAGAACATTTTGCCGGCCCCAAGCCAGGCCGGCTAAAAATGGTTTCTTTTTTGCCTAAAACATACTTAACCTAAAACCGCCCTACCTCCTCTCTCGAGTCACCGCCTGACAGATTGAGAGGAAAATGTATGATGAGACGATCCACGTTCTCGCTTATGTAGAAAGGGCTGCGCATGCGCAGTGGGACATGCAAGCAGGCGGCTACAAGCAACTAAAAAACCTCCAGGGGGACATTAATTGAGGACAATGTAATGCTAAATTATCAGGTTAAGTATGTTTTAGTCAAAAAAGAAACCGGCTAGCCGGCCCGGCTGGGGGCCAGCAAATTGTTCTTTCTGCCAAAATAATGCTAATCATATATTCATTCGTATCCATTTTATGTCTCGCAGGTTTTGGTTGAGATATTAGCAGCACCAGTTAATCCTGCTGATATCAATACTCTTCAGGGAGTCTACGCTATTAAACCTCCACTACCAGCTTGCGGTGGATTTGAAGGTGTAGGGAAGATAATAAAGGTAAAAACGTAGTACTGGAGGCCATGACACTAGATTGCTAATTTTAGATCCAGCCACAATCGGGGCAGACTGTGGAGTGACAGATACTGGCTACGAGGCTAGCATCTGGAGCCAGTCGTTAAGCTAGCTGCAAGGCGCACTGATATATGCAGAGATGCTCATTTTTTTAATTGTCGGCAGCTGCTGAAATTTTCTGCAAGTGGAATCTTCATTTCCGATGTATAACCTTAATATATGAAGTCATGAAAGTCTTCCTTGTCTCAGCCGATTTCCTCATTTTTGATCTTTGCAAACCTCATAAAAATGCCCTAAGAAATGTAAAAATTTCGCTGCTTTCCTCGTTTTCAACCTAGACTGACTTTCATGTCTGTACCGTATATGTTTTGCAGCATAAGGGATTGGAAAAAACAACGTTTTTAGACATAAGAAAACCGTTTTCACAGCATTGGCTTGACTAAAGATTCTGTGATTAACTGCATTTTTACCTCCATTTGTTTCCAATGCCCCTTGCAGCAAGCTCAACGACCACTTCAAGATGCTAGCCTTGTCTCCAGTATGGCGTTATTGCCACTGCTATGCTTAATACTTGCCCCCGGCAGCTATGATACATTTGTCACACAGGTAGGGGCTCAGGTATGTTGATGGCTTTTTAAAAAGTGAAATAGGCAGAAATTGACATTTTTATGTCGTTCATTTTATTAACCGCGTTAAAAGCGTACCGTATCTCAAGCGTACATAATAAACTTTTCAGATTGCTACAGTTCAGTTTTAGTACTGATGTAAGGTAAAAGCCATGAATGGGAGGTAACATGAATGATGAGTCACCAGCCTGCTTGGCAAAGTTTGTGGAGCTAAAAAAAAAAAAAATTAGACCCAAAACTAATTGTGATCCCTTCTGGTGTTGTTTCAGTAACCTTATTCAACTCTTTGGCTAGCCTTGATCTCGTTCTGTAGCTTTACTGCTTTTTAATCTTTTTTGAGAGTGAGAGAAAGCGTACCTTCATTTTAGGGGTTGACTCGATGTCGTCTTTTTCTGTTTCTAAAACTCACACAGTATTGGGTTTTACACTAAACCATGCGCCACAGCTGTTAGCCATGACGCTACGGTCCAGACGAATAGGGAAAAAAAAAACATATTAGAATATTCGTTCAAAAATTTATTTTTCCATGGTTAGACCCATCCCCCCCCCAAAAAAAAAAAAATTAGTTTTTCATTAAACACCTATGTTTTATTTGGTCTATTGTCAAGGCAAAGCTAGCATATGTAATATATCCACAAGTTTAATTTACTCCTCTAGGCAAGGCTTAAATGTTACAGGGAGAACTGCTGCGTGCATCTGCAATATCGACACCCCCCCCCCCCTCCCCTCTGTTTGTGAGTGACCCAAAAGGCATGAATCATTCCGACTACAGATTGGTTGGGAGGGGAAGGGGAAGTGAAGGAAACATAGTGCAGACCGGCTGCGTCTCGAGAAGTCCACTGAAAAACTTAATACCAACTCAAAAAAAAATTATACCAAATTTTTGTGTGTGAATATTCGAATGGAATATATCCTATTTGAATATGCTCTTAACAAACGAATATTCCTCCGACCCCTACATGAAGCGCTTATCGCGTGACTGGACTAAGTCCACTCAGAAGACCAAAGATCCGCTATCACGCCAAACAGCCGTGGCTCATGGTAGATCTAAAATTAAATTGATGTTCATTAACTTTCACAAAAGAGGAAACTTCTGGAGGAATGTGTGCAAGTAAATTTTTTTTTCGTAACGGAGGGGTGGGGCACTTTAGAAGATACTGCTTTTCAGGGGTGAACGCACGGTGTTAACCAACCCTCAGCTAAAAATTGGGATAAATCACAGATTAAAGAACTCTCCGTCCCACAGATACGACACTCGTAACTCAGCCAGCGCTTCAAATATGGTTCCTCGTTTCAGCAACGCGTCAAGGTGAGTTGAGTTGAGTTGATGCTATGGGCTTCTCTTTTGTAACCGAGTGCGGCCAAAGCCGCGATGCCCTCCCGTCCACAGTAAACCAACCAAAACTACCTCAATCCACTCCCCCTAATCCATACCCCTCCTATTCCACCATCACAAGAGCACCCTCTTCCCCCTCCCCACTCCTCTCCCCTCCTCCCTCCACCAAAGGAGCCATCTCACAGCTTCCTCCCCCTCCATTCATCTCGACCTCTGAGTTCCTCCAATCCCCAGCACTCAATTAACACATGCTCCAACGTCTCTTCCACCTCCCCACATGTCCCACAAGTTGTATCCTCATCTTCCCCACCAGCCCTCCACATCAAATCCCTGGTATCCAGTGAGCCCGCCGTAGCCCTAAAGAACAGGACACTCCCCCAATCCCCCAGATACCATTTCCCCCACCCCATCCTCCTTTTCTCCTCACAATACCTTGACGTAGTCGACTTTTTTCCCACATCACGAGTCCATTTCTCCACCTCCACATCTTTAATCCCCTTCCTCCTACCCCTTCTACCGCTAATTCCTCCCCCTCCCACCCGAACAAACTTTCCCGCCAGCCTCCTCGTCGCCTTCACCCACTTAGTACCGTAAATCACGTATTAAACGCCCATGGGCTTGTAAAATTAATTTGCCTAAAATTGGGGGGGTGGGCGTTAAAAACAAGCATTGTCTATTTTCTAAACCAACTTGCCCAGGGAGGGAGTTTTCTATCACAAAAAAGTCGCAGATAATGCAGTCATTCGCGTGCATGATCTGGATTCACTCTAGCAAAACACAATGCCTTTATTCTCATTGATTCACAAATTTAGTTTATTAGATCGTCCACCTGTCAATATCTAACATAATTCAAAGTTAAAACTAATTTCTAACCATCACCAACCTTTAAAACGGACAACGCGATTCACAACCGGGAAGCACATTTTTGTTTACACCATTTTCCGGAAAATCGTAAAATAGACATTGTTTTGTGTTCTTCCCTTTTTCCTGCCTTCCTGGATGGAGTAATCCATGCCAGAACTTCCGGAGGAACTTCCGGCTTGGATTACTCTCTCCAGGAGGGTAGGACGAAGGGAAGAACAGAAAACAATGTAAATTTACGACTTTCCGGAAAATTGTGTAAACAAAAATGTGCTTCCTGGTGTGAATCGCGTTGTCTGTTTTAAAGGTTGGTGATGGTTAGAAAATTAGTTTTAACTTTGAATTATGTTAGATATTGAAAGGTGGACGATCTAATAAACTAAATTTGTGAATCAATGAGAATAAAGGCATTGTCTTTTCCTAGAGTGAATCCAGATCACGCACGTAATTGATTGAACGATTGGCCTAATATTGCCGACTTTTCCGTGATTACAAACGCTCCCGTGTATCGTGTTGGATTAAAAGTTGATTTTGTTGGATGTATGAAGTTCTTAGTTAATTTTGCTGCAGAAAAATCAAAATTTACGGGTATGAAACGTTGCTTTCGTCAAAACGTAAGAAGATTTCAGTTAATTTTACCACAGAAAATCGATAATTTTTAAGAGGTGGGCGTCAACAAGAGTACATCACGATTTTTGACTTTCAAGCATTTTAGGGCGCTGGGCGTTAGCA
This sequence comes from Lithobius niger, assembly GCA_023313725.1. Lineage (NCBI taxonomy): Eukaryota > Metazoa > Arthropoda > Chilopoda > Lithobiomorpha > Lithobiidae > Lithobius > Lithobius niger. Next base: position 16,572 of record JAHWFP010049479.1, on the reverse strand, counting down.
TTAACTGGGCGTTTAATATGCGATTTACGGTACTGCATCATCTCGTCACATACTCATACACAATACGCACAATGGCACCCTCCTCCATCTCCCTAACCCTCCTATCAAACTCAATCTTCGCCACCACCTCCCTCGACTCAAAACCAGACCAGCCCATTTCTCCGGTCACCACCTCTCCAGCAGTAAACCGATTAGCTCCCAACGCCCACCTCCCCAACTTCCCTTGGAAGCGCTCAATCTGCCTCCAACACTCCCTACCATACACCAACACTCCTCCAGCAAACATCACACCCGGGACCGCCACCCCCTTTCAGAGCAACCGAGCAATCTCATACCTATTATATCCCCAAAGAGCAATTTTCTTGATCATGCCCTTGACCCTTCCCGCTTTACACCTCACCTTCTTTTCCATCAACTCCAGGTAGTTCGGCTTCACACACAACATCACCCCCAGATACTCTTACTCCTTCACCCTCCTCACCTGCACCTTCCCCATACTCAAGACCTCTTCTCCTCCCCCTCCCTCTGCACACTGGTCTTCCCCCCCCTACCGAAAATCATGTAACCAGATTTCTCGCTGCTGAACTCCATCCTCCTATCTACTCCCCACTCCGCACAGACATAAAGCAGCTGCTCAAGGCCCTCCTTCCCCTCTTCCAGTACCCCAATGTCATCCGCAAACGTCAGCACTGGAGTACGGACTCCCTCCTCCCCCAACGAAAACCCCTACCCGACTCAATCAACATCTTCTCCAACCCTCTCAAAAAATCAGGAAAAGCAAATGAGACATCGGGCACCCCTGCCGTAACCCCCTCTTACTAACAACCCAGTCAGACTGTACCCCTCCCCACAAGGCCACATACATTCCCCCCTCATAAATCCTCTCAAGAAGACAGACAAATCCCTCCTCCGCTCCTAAAATCCGAAGCTCCCTCCACAGCATCCCCCATCTAACCCCATCATAAGCCTTGGCAATATCCAGAAAAGCCACCCACAAGCTTCTCCTTTCCTTCCTCGCAACCTCAATCGCCTGCGTCACCACACAAACATTGTCCTCAACTCTCCTCCCTTTTCTAAACCCATTCTGTACATCTCCCAGCTCCCCTCAAGATCTGTCCGCAACCTACTCGTAAGAATACGCATAAACACCTTATAAACTGCACTCGTAATGGCCACCGGCCTAAAGTTCTCAATCGTACCTCTATCCTTACCCTTATATACATAGTGAATCCTCATCTTCTTCCAGCTCTCTGGAACCACTCCCCTTGCAGGATCACATTCATATCCCTAATCAGCCTTCTCGTACCCTTGACATCCAGACCCTTCACAAGTCCCCCCCCACCATATCGCCTCCCCGCAGCTTTCCCCTCTCTCATGAAGGTCAAGGCTTCCTCAAATTCTCCCACCGTAATATCTTCAAGCACATTTCCCACCTCCCCCTCTCTCTCCTCTACCCCCACCTCCTCCTCCCCAATCTCACATAGCTCCCTAAAGGCTGCAATCAACATATTTCGAACATTTTCCACGTCTTCACCTTCATCCCCTCCTCTCCCCCCATCCTCAACCCGGACCTTCTCCTTCACAAACCTCCAGAACTTCTTCCCCACTTCCCTCCCTCCCCTCCCCACTTCCCTAGCCAGTTTCAAATTAAATTCCCCAATCTTCCTAGCCACCACTTCCCCTGCCTCCTTCTTACAAGCCAAATAATCCTTCCAGCATCTTTCGCTTTCCCCATCATCAACTTTCCCAACTCCTCTCCTCCATGCCCTACAGGCCTCCTTTCTCCTCTGAATAGCACCCTTCACTTCTACATCGCACCATCCCCCCACCATCCCAAGATGTTTCTCCGCGACGTTAAGCATCTCAGTCTCCCAAACATCGTATCCCTCCTCCCACCGTTCCACCTCCTTCTCGACCCCAGCACCAAATAAATGTAGCAACTTCAGATACCTGACTGCTTATCTTTTCCTACACTCCCTCCCCCAACGGAAAAACTCCTCCCCTTTAACCTCCATTCAGCCCAGACCAAGCAATGGTCCGAGTCCACTCCCCATCTACCCTCAACATCCACCCCCATATCCCTCTCCCCCCCCCACCCTCCTCTCCCTTCACCCCTCTGCTCCACGTACACTCCATCCTCTCAGTGCTCCCCAGATTGGCCAACTCCAATCTGCACTCCCCTACAAAAGTCCTAACTGCCCTCCCATTCCTAATGTCCAATCCCCCCCACTCAGCCAGATGCGCATTGAAATCCCCCAAAACAATAATATGAAACCCTTCCCTCCTCAGCCTCTCGATCTCAATCTCCAAACAACCCAAGATACCTCCATTCCACTGCTCAGTACCCCCTTCCACCTCAAGGTACACCACACCACTCCCACTGCTACCTTCCTCCCGTCAACTTCGCCGGTAACCCACAAATGCTCCCTACCTTCCCCACCCCATTTCTTCTTACCCGATTCAGCCCCACCCACTCTACCCAGGAGGCTCCTCGTCCTCCCAAAGATGAGTCTCCGCCACACCAACCAGGTCAAACTCCCTATCTTCCACCCCTCTTTTAAATTCCTCCTATTTCCACGAAGACCTTCCTCCACAGATATTGATAAATCCTGCCCTCCAGATCTCTCCACTCTTCTCTTCATCCCTTTCCCTTCTCCTCCTTTCACGTTCCTTTCTATCCAGAAACTCTGTTGCCTCCTCCCCCCTCTCTCCCCAGATGTCCCTCCCCATCAGACTCGTAACTCCCCTTCCTCACCATCCACTTCCCTCCCAAAAAAGTCATTCCCACTGCCTTAACAAATCAAACTCCACACTCTCTCTGCTCTCCGCCCCAGGGGCAAAGTGCACCCCATCACTGGACCACCCCTCCCTAGTCCAGACCCCACACGTATCAACACACTCCACCTCCGGACCCCACATCCTCCTCAGCAGCCGCGAATTAAAATTCCTCACTTCCTCCAACTCTTTACCCTCCATCCCCCTTCTCTCCGGAATCAGTCATACCAGAACCCGAGCACCCTTCCTAACCCTCCACACCTCCCTCATGCACGACTCCAGCCCCCTCTCAAACCATTCACAGCCTCCCCGCCCTACACCATTACATCCCACACACAAGACAACAAATCCTCCCTCCTTCACCAGTGCCTTCAAAGCACCCTCAAGCAACGATGACACATTCCCCCATCTTCCCCCCGAAATCGGGTGAAACCTAATAACCCCTCTTTCCTCCCAATCCCCCCCAAGCCCTCGCCAGTCTCTGCACATTGCTGTCCCCAACAATAATACCATCCCATACCTCCCTCCCCCCCCCTCCACCACTATTCCACCCTCTCCCTCCAGACCTCATCCCCTTCTCAGCCCCCAGAGTACCCCCCCTACCCCTACAATCGGCAGTGCCCTCAACACCTTCACCCTTCCCAGGCTCAATCTCCTCATTCCTTCCCCCTAAGCTATCCTCACGAATGTACTCTTTCCCTATATCAACATTCAACTCAGCCATACCATCATCATCAACATCTCCCTCCCCACCCCCTTCATATACATCAGCAGCTAATACACTTCTAATATCAATACAATTACACTTCTTCCTGCCTTCACCAACATCCCCGTCTCCCCCCAAACATACTACATCTTCCACATCAATCACTACCTCTCCATCCCGTAAAGCACTTCTACACTCCTCTCCACTTCCACTTATCAAAGGAGCAACCTTCACCCCTCCCCGTTCACCAAGGCCCACAATGTCAGCAGGCACCATCTGCCCCCCCTTCCCCTCTCCTCCACACTCCTGTCTTCCACTACTGGCTCAGAGTTCTTGTGCGCAAGTCTTTTCTTGCTCTCCGCTTTCCTTTCCCTCTTCGTTTCACGCTCCTCTTCGAGCGCCTTCATCAAGTCCTCTTGCCATCTGTTCCATTTCTTCTCGTCTCTGTCTTCCTTTTCACTCCTGGCTTTCTTCCACCTCTCTTCCCATACCTCCATATCTTTCCTGGTTGCCTCCTTAACCTCCGCTATCTTTTCCAACCAGAAAGCGCTCCTGTCTCCCTTGCTCCTCCCCGATTCCTTCCCATCACCACAAGCTCCCACACCAACCCTGACCACTTCCTGTTCCAACTCGTCCAACCATTGCTTCATCCTTTCCCTCCTCCTCCTCCAGATCAGCACACCTCCTTTTAAGGTCTCTCACTTCCTCCCTGATCTTTTCCATCTCACTGGGCACCTTCGTTCTCCCATCAATTCCACCTACTTTCGATGCCCCCTCAGCAGACACAACTTCCTCCGCCACCCCAACACCTACACCCTGCACATACACTATTTCCACCAGTTCCTCCTGAGCAAACAAATCGGCCATTGTACAGAGCCTCACACACTACCCTACAGATGGGTCTAAGCTTCACCACCACCTCTACCAACCACCACTCGACAGTAATACTATACAGGGGAAAACCACTCTCCCAATGCGAAGCAACACCTGCCCACACTCCGAAAACACACTCTGGTCCCACAAAACGGCCACACTACACAATTGCCACACAAAAGCCACAACACAAATGACTTCCACCAAAAAACCCCGCAAGACACAGACAACAGCAACAATCCACACCAAGAGACACTCAAAGCCTCTACTGCCACAAACAGCACACTGCCACACCAAGCAATATAACACACTGACTCGATCCAACAGCAAAAACCGAAACCGTAAGTTCGCACACCTCCCGCATCAATCAACACAAGTTCCCAATCCACAATGCCAACAGCCACCAAATACCAGCTGACTCGTAAAAACCGACTGACAATAATGCTCTAGCAAACCAAAAAAGGAGAGAAGAGCCACCCTGATCAATACACAACAATCAACCGATCCCAAGTCAATGGTCTCAACCAAAACACAATCCGTCAATGAGAACCCGCTCAACAACCCTGTGTCAACTCCGACCACCAACCTGCCGCCTCTACAAACTCTCAACAACCCTCCAAATCACCAAAAAAAAAAAACAATCCACCAACAATCCACAGAAAACAAATAAATAGTCGCCCACAAACGCCGATCACTCGCCGTTCGAACGTGCCGCCGTGCCGCATAATTACAAGCAAGCAACTAGTTGCCCTGGATTATGACGTAACACCTCGCACTTCATTCACCAGATGTCACTAGCAGACTGAAATTGAAACGTCGAAAAGAAGCTAAATAAATAAGAAATCAGGAGGCAAAGCATTTAATTATTAAAGAGTCAGTATTTACGATTGGCTTTATTGGAACACACTAGTCTGAGAAAGAACGAAAAAAAACAACTTTCACAACTCTGACTCGAACTCTCGTAACGTAGCTTACGTGATTAACGTGCCAACGCGGCTGCTCGCGATCCCACTGCCATGCCTGCGTATTTATTATGGCGGACTTTCTAATTATACCCAAAGCTCCTCGCCGGCGATCCCTGTGCCTACTGGCGAATCAAGTGCGAAGCATGACTCGGCAAAAAAAACTTAACGCGTAGTGTCGTATCTGTGCATGGTAGTGTTCTTTAATCTGTGGGATAAATAATGAAGATTTTACCTTTGTGTTCAGCAATCAGTAGGCCTCCCTGCCTCTTGTGCATCCACCAGTAAAAATAATATGTGCAACATTTATATAGGTTCGAGTGAATGTAACAAAATTGTATCACACAGGAAAGCCAACATTCAGTATTATGGAAGCTAGCATTTTTAAGAACCTGAACTGTCAATTTTGTCGTGTAAGATTAAAAAAAAAAAACTAAATTGTGTTTTGTTGTCGTACTACAGGTTGCCAACAATGTTAAGGATCTTCAAGTAAACGACTGGGTAATCCCAACTGAAGTAGAAAATGGGGGGACGTGGAGAACGCATGCAGTATGGAGTAGACAAATTCTTAAGAAGGTAACTATCACGGACCAGGATACATATGTGCCCAAAATTAGGTGTTACAACTGGCTTTGATGGTGATTCTATGGAAATGGAAGATAAAATAACTGCCCTGGCTAGGAGCCATCCGAATATTACGTCTTGCGTTTTTGACTTATTTTGAAACACCCACCCATCCCTTTGTCGTAATGTCACAAAATTTAAAACATCCCCCCTAATAATTATGTCACACCCACACCTCTGCAATCACCTCCCCCTCCCCCATGTACTATTTCAAAGTACTTCACATTTCCCTGTATTTAAATTTGTTGCATTTTTTTTTAATGTCTAAGAATCCATGGGTTTCAGTCGGAGTTTTTCTGTTTTACATTGTATCTGAATTGTTGTTTCCCTAAGTAATACGCCAAAAAATTAAGATGATGTGAACACCATAGTGTGATGCAAGCTTGTGACGTCACATTTCGGAAACATCTCCTCTCCCCTGCCCCCTCCCCAACCCCCGCGTCACAATTATCACAGTAAATCAACCACCAACCCACCCCCCAGAGTGTCACGTAATGTATGAATGGCCCCCTAACACTATTTCTTCAAACTTAAAATTCCAGTAGGGCAAAAATATTTTCTTTCATTCTCATGTTTATTAAGTGTATCAAACAAAGTCAGTCGTAACGAACAACTGTTCACTGTTTTGCCTGTTTTACTTGTGTATTCCAATAATAAGTATTTTTAAACACTTTATATTGAAAAACATTCACTCAGCATTTCATAAAATATTAAGAAGGAATTTGAATCCATTTGATTTCATTTCTTTCCTCTATGTACTGTCCCACCCAGCAACTATCTGAATCTAAAGGCAATGTAAATCTCATTTGAAGAAAATAATTGAAGACTTAGGTGGACAAATTAACTAGGTTCAGACAGTTGCTTCACAACGAAGTTTTCAAATTCATTCTTAATGTCGTACTAGCTTAATCGCTCACGCATTTGACGTCGTGCCTGGCTTCGCCAGGTCAAGTTGGTATCCAGTGAAATTTGTGTTTGACCACAGTGAAGTACATATGAACACCAATGCTTCAAATTTATTGATTTTCTGTAGTCTTACTTAGGGACATCTGATTGTGAGCAGTGACTCCAGATCACATCTCCAAATTTACCCTGGTTTATACACATTTTTTGAAACTGGAATTTTTTTGCCTTGCATTTTGCGTATTGATTATCTACTGCGTCAGGTACATACTGCGCTTACAAAAACGCGGCCGATCTTGCTTGATATTTCAATTAAATCGGTAGGATTTCTTCCTTTTTAGAACCCATTAGGTTGCAGGGGGTTTGAAACGACGCAATCACTACGTTTACATGACCACTTCGAAGCGCGTAAAAGGGAGGTAGATCGGTCGTCTGAATCGCATCGTCTTTATTCATGTAAACACTCACAATCGCATTAAGACATTGGCGAATGCATGGTAAAGATGGCGGACACAGTTGCGGCGCTAACGTAATTTGTACTGGTGGTACTCAAATTTTAGGCAAATAAACTGAAAATAAGTGTATGTGACTAGGAAGACCAAGAAGATATGATTACGTTTGGTTACTTGTGTGTAAGTTAACCTAGTTTACTACATGCAGGCGGTAGAGCGGCATGGAACTTGCCCACTGTTTGCCAAAGGGAGGGGAGGTAGGAAGGGTTTTCTGACCGCACCTGGCCGAATCACCTTCGCTAGCACATTGGCCCTAATCGCAGATTATTGTCTTGTAAACAGGTACCGTATTTTGATGCGCATTTCAAAGCGCATCGTTGAAATGCGCTTTTTTGTGGCCATGTAAACGTAGTGAATGTTGTAAATTAAAGGTGCCGTTTTGGGGCCAAAATATAAAACACCACTCATTACTTACGACTGCAAACACAGAGTAGTATACTAGAAGTAAATTTTACATTTTTGTTTAATGATTGTTCTAGTCGGGGTTGTATTCATTTTACGGTATGCTTCGATTCCTCTTCCTATTATGGTTAGGCTTCACCTCACTCTTGGGCTGGCGTAAATTTAGTTACAGATGGACTGTCAGACGGCAACGAGCTGCAGAAATTCTGGGTAAGCGCAGTTTATGTACGCGCTGTTCTTTATCGCCGTCTGGTGATAGTAGCACTGAAACATTGAAATAGTGAAACCGAAACCGTTGCGACTGTAGCAAACGTCTCTTCACCTACCGCAGCGCCATCGTAACATCATTTTCAAGGTCAGATATATATATAGGGCATTCGCAATCACATGACTGGCGGCCAGGTTATTTCCATCTGTTGGATCAGTAACGCGTCTGAATCAACTCTGGCAGGACGATACGGCAGCACGGCGTCGGATAAACGCGCTGATTATTTTTGTATCTTGGAGATTGATTTTTTTTTAAGAGATGTGAAGAAATGATGTTTAGTTTACCAGTTTTAGAGATCATTACAATACGAGACCATCAGATGTTTAGGGTTTGTAGACGATCTACTACGAATCATATGCAATTGACATCGTACAATTTTTTTGTTTGGTTCATTCTTCAGTTTGCCTATGGCTGGGCGATGGAAGCATAGCAGTAGAGTAGGGTGATGCAAATAAATTCCATCAAAATAAATTAGTGATTGTAGTAGCTAACATCAGCCTACTGTAAGTGGTAGTTTAAAGCTCCGAAGCCTAGAAAAAAATTGCTGAAAAATTGGACTACACCACGTTTGACCACATGTGAAGAAAATTTTCCGCAAATAAACTTGTAAAAAAAAATACAAATGGTAGAGGTCAGGAAATGTACTACCATTACTCTCCAAATCACTAATCGACATTTTTTTCAAACATCCATTAATATTGTCTGAAATTGATTTTTCCTGGTCTCCCCCCTTCTCCAAGTCACCTCCCACAGCAAGAACACTGAGCTCGACCACATGGTACTTTTTTCCCATCGGCAGGTTTTGTTCAGTTTTAAGCATTACTTTATTGCTTCCTTGTGAGTAAAATATTGTGAAGTAAGTTGATGGAAGGCAAGCAAATGGTTATGTAAAACTACACACAAGAAAGGCACTTAAAAGGGCTGGTTGGCACCAACGGAAAATATAATTAATCTACCATGTTGCCACTTAACGACAGTGATATCGTTAATCTTTACAGCTTGCTCGCAGGTGCACATTGATGTACCAAATATTCGCTCAATGATTAAGGAGGTGTGTTGCTTCTTTTTTTCGGTAAAGCAGTGGCTTTTTTTGCATTCCTTCGCTTGATGCAAGCAACTGCTAGATTGTAAATAACGATTGTAAATTTTGGCCATTTTCACTTTTGCTTGTAACGAAGTTTCTTACAGTATAGTTTTCACTTTGCCAAAACGGTTCAGTTCACACATCTGAAGCTAAAGCCGTCCAGCCGAAGCCATCAATGAACTGAAGCGTGAACTGTACTGTAAGTAAGTGCTACATTTTGCAGACTTCCATTCGGTGACAACCTACCGTTAATGAGGCAATATCTTTTCAAGACTTGCTGGACGCACTTTCGTAATGAAGTTGCACCTTTTATTCTTTGAAGTTTAAATTCAACCTGTGTTGTGATATACTCCATGTTCACTTGCTGCTCACAGAATCTGGTCTAATTCGTATCGGAAATTGTTGTAACTATGTGGGTTTTAAATAACGTTGTGGAAATTGTGTGTCTTTAGTCATTACTTTTATATACTGTTTACAGAATGTGTTGTTTAATGGGATGTCAATTCTATTTTCACAGGTGTTGAATACATTTATTTTTATTTTCTTGTTCTTTTCACATTGCTTTTTTGGTTCCAGATTCCAAACGACATTCCTGTTATATCCGCAGCCACTATTTCTGTTAACCCTTGCACCGCGTATCGCATGCTTCATGACTTTGTGAAACTTCAACCTGGTGATTCAGTGATACAAAATGGCTCTAATAGCGGTGTAGGACAGTCTGTCATACAAATTGCACGCCACTTAAAGCTAGTCACCATCAACGTTGTCCGTTCTCGGCCAGATATTGAAGACCTTAAACAGCAACTGAAAAAGCTTGGAGCTGATCATGTCGTCACAGAAGAAGAACTGAGGTCAGTGTTGGCTCCTAAATCCTTTACTAAATTTATTAACGTACTTGGCTTTTTAACTTTTTTCAATCCAGAGTTTGAAATTGTTTGCATCAATTGAGTAAATTGTCAAAATATTTTCACAATGCTGTGACTGCCATCTAACCATGCCGAACCTGGCACATGTGTGGACATGACTAACGCCCAGCTCGAGACTCCCATCACACACTTTGAGGGGAGACAACAGGCTAATTGGTCCATCATGTGAGCTTTTGGCCTGCTTCTGCGGCAGTGCCCACATGATGGATGTTGTTTTTCCAACAGTTATCATGGCGTAGAGGTAGCATTTCTACAGATTGGTGGCCGAATAGCCACTCTAAACCTGGAGCGTATCGCAGGTGAGGTGTCGGAAGCCAAATCCCTTGATGGCCCTCGTGATTGAGCGGTGGCAGAACTCAGCCTAGTTGGCTGAAGGAGTTGGTCTGAACGATGATTGGAAAGGGGATTCTGGCAAAGTCCCTGCCAGTCTGTGCTGACCGGGGTATAGTGTTAGAGATTCCCAGTGGCTATGGGATCTCTTTCAACATATTTTTGACATTATTTCCGCCCCCTGCAATAATGGGCATTTCGTAGGTCGAATCCCTGGGTTTTCCCCTCTTCTTCTCCCCTTTCTCCTTCAAAAACCATCTAGTAATGTTGAAAATTGATCTGGCTTATTTGCACAAGCAGTGTGCTTCTGACTGGCAGTGCAACATCGTAGCCACTTCTGTTATACATTTTAGTTAAAAACTGACATTTCTGCAGTTCTCCGGGCCTCATTATTAGAGGGTGGGCGGGGGAGAGTATATTTTCGACAGCTGGATCAACAGACTGTTTTTAAGTATTAAAAGTATTTAAGTATTACTCCCTTGCAAAATTTATTGGCTGACATGGTTCACGTGCAGCGTTGAATTCCTTTCAAAATCGTAATTTTGAAAATCAAAATGTGACGTAAATAGCGTGGACGTTATGTTGTCAAGCCTTGAAAGAATTCTTAGTAGTATGCGCTATGCAGCTAATCACAGTATAGTAATTTTATACCTATATTATAAATCAATATGTAAATAAAGAATAGTTTCCCAGCGTATGACCAGTTAACTATGCTTTCCCAGAGAGGACCTGAGACAGACAATTGCACTGCAGTGCAAGCAATTTGCCCAGAGAGACAGCCACGCAATTGGAGGGGGAGGGGACGAGTCCCCGGCAAAAACTTATCTTTCACCAGCCCAGCACTGCGTCCCCAACACGTGCATGTTACCAACAGGCCAGTCCTCTTTACCTGGCATTTTCACTGGTTGTGCTAGCATGCTGTATTACTCCTCCTCCATGTCCATTGGTGGGAGTAAACAAATGTTGGAACATTGCTGCTGAAAAAGCCTTGCTGCAAACAGCAATTGTATGCTTGTTAACTTGTGTTATTTCATTTTTTTTTTATGTTGCTTTGCTTTGCATTTCTTTTTCATAAGTTTTATCAAAATTAGACATAATTACATGTTTTTAATAGTATGAGCTAGCAATAAAACTGGAGTTTGTTTGATACCTTGAAATTCTCTTTTAAGGGCCTTAAAAAGTCTTTGAAAATTGGTTTCCTTTCTCTTGTACGAATTTTGTTACAAACCTTTGTTACTATAGTTCCATAATTTAATATTCTAATGTTAACCATTTCGGTAAAGAAAAGAAATACTGAGCTTTCCAACATTATGGCAAAGGTTCCATACTCTACACTGGTGCCGGAGTATATGCTACAGTTTACTCACATACTTGTCAACATACTTTTATAGCCGATCAATTGTGTCGACTATAAAAATTGACAAAGCCATACATCCAAGGAAAACTGTCATATTTCTAACTTGACTAATATATACGTTACTTTAACACATAAAAACCTAAGACACATGCTTTGTAGCGTTAGACCTGCGTGCGTCAAACACCTTGCTGCCAAAATGTGATATATATATAATAGGATGGTAGCTTTAATATTTTTTAAATTAGTTAAAGTAATAAAAACTCGAAGTATGAGGTTTGAAGTTGTACAACAATTAAAGTGGTGCACAATTGATTTTAGCACAACTAAAGCTGAAACATGTAAATCCGTCAAGTCGGTTTGTTCTGTAAAGTAGGTGAATTTAGTATTCCAATGTTTACAATGTGTTAAGAGAATAAGATATCTTTCTCAAATGTAAAAGTTACTCTGTTTGTAGTCTTTGTACATATGTTTAATGATTTTCAATAAATGCATCTGAAACCATGAAGGTTTGTCTTGTTACGTATTAATAACAGTTCATGTGTAAATAATACACGTATGTCTGTATATACAATGCACTTGGGCATAATGCGATTTTCTTTTATACAGAACCCAAGATTTTGCAACAGCTATGAAAAAGATTCCAAAACCAAAACTGGCACTGAATTGTGTGGGAGGCAAGTCGGCCACTGAACTCGTGCGATTTTTGGATCATGGTGGCGTCATGGCAACTTATGGTGGGATGTCTCGTCAGCCAGTTACCGTGGCAACTAGTTCTCTTATCTTTAAGGATATTCAAATTAGAGGGTTTTGGATGACCAGTTGGAAAAAGAAGAATTCACAAAGTCCAGAAGCTGACAGAATGATTGACTATCTTTGCAATATGGCTCGAAATGGTACTCTTGTTCCTCCATTGTGCGACGAAGTGTCCTTGGACGCTTACAAAACTGCCGTGGAGCAAACACTCAAAGGGTTTACAGGAAAGAAACAGATTTTCGTTATGAAAAACTAGATTTGGTGTGCATAGCTACTGCTGCTTGTAGCCTTGGCTGGTAAGCAGCAGTATCAAATATTACGAACTAACTAGGGGAATTAGGAAGACCAAAGAATTATGTTCTGCAATCAAAACATAAACCTACAAAAAGGTGTGAGTGGAGAAAAACCATTAATAAATAATAATTTTTTACCTTACGAAATAAGGTTTGATTATTAGAGTCGATTTAGACACTCCTGCGAACGATTTGTCTGGGTGTCAGTCTGTCTGTGTGTTCGGGCTATAACGTTTTAAAGAATTATCGGATTTCTGTCAAATTTTGCACACAGGTTCTATGGCACATTTCTAGGTCTAAGTTAGAAAATGGGTCGAATCCGTTGGGGAAAATCCTCCACTAAAAATAAAGATTTTTGTTCGCAGCAAACGTACGAGGTTCGCTATTTTTTCTTCAGCCGACTGACATCATCCATCCACGACCAATTACTGGGAACTATGTACTATGTAGCCTTCGTCAGCGGCTGATGTCACCACCAACCGACCAATGACTGGTAACTTGCTGAAATTATTCTACAGATCACTGACGTAAGCACTCGGCCCCACTGACTTGTACGTTCCTACATATCAGTGGTGCTGTGTGGCAACATCGCCATCTGATAAATGAAACATTCAAAACGCCGGGACTAAACGGTTTGGTGGCCTCCTGTGTCATAAAACGGCCAAACGATGCTGAATATTTTTAATGTTGATTCAGTTCACCATTGGTCTAATTAAACTTAGTTTTAAAAATGAAACCGATAGAAGAATCGTATTGGAGTCATCTTTAAATGAGAGGTGTGCGCCGCCATGCCATGCGATGTCATCTAATCTGATCAAAAACTACAAATGCAAGAGGCCACTGGTTGCATACACGTCGCAGAACCGCGGCCAATCAATCATTTGGGTTTTTGGATTGTATTATTTAAGGAATGGTAATTATTCACTGGTGTTAGACAGTTAGTAGCCACATTGATTGCTGTATTCGCAAGAGAAAACAAATCAACTCTCACTATAATTGGTTTAAACAGGTTTATTGAGAGTTGGTAAGGGCTTGCTCTATTTACTGGGTTTGTAGGCTGCAAACCTTGAATGTCTGGAATAATTTAGTCGAGTTCATTTCCGGGCCTTGACAAAATGTGTAATTCTCACAGATTGCCAATATTGGTCTGAAAAAGCCTTGAAATTACTCTATGATTTTCAAGGAAACCAATTGGGGGATATTATGGTAAAAATATTTGCTAAAATTAGTTTGTTGAATTTACTGTAGGCTTCCTTGAAAAGGCTTCTTTGTTAGAGAGCCTTTATTGTCAATTACTGTTTGAAAGGTTCTAATGTTTTACAACTCCATAACGGAGTTTGCCGTATTTAGCCATTTTCAATGGTTAGCCACTGAAATGGAAATGGATATCCATTCAATTTTTCGTACAAAGTTGAATGTGTATCCATTAAAATATCAGGTGAATAAAACACCATTAGGCGAGTGTGTTGTCTTTGTGGATTATATTTCGCTAGTGATGTACACATGGTTTTATTTCTCCGAGTAATCAACGTGTGCTAAAAATTAACCTATAGTGAGAAAACTTGAAGAGGTGCCAAAAAAATAAACTTAGAAAAATTGAATAATGAATTGTTGCACCCTAAGAATGTATACGCAAAAATTGACACTGGCCACTTGTTAGCTGCAGATTAAATTCAGTCAGTTGGTGACTAAAAAGAGTGTAAGCGGCTACTTCTACCACTGAATTTTTCTTAACTTAAGCTGCTCCTTTGGATGACCTGAAGAGTACGGAATGGCACGTTCTGTTGCCATCGGCTTGACATATGGCTCGAACACAATCTTTCCTCGTTCTTCTCTTTTTAGCTTTACATCAAGGTAAGGTAGCACTCCTCCTCCTTTTTTCTCCGCTGTCATCTTAAGAAAGAAGAAGGAGGAGGAGTGCTACCTTACCTTGATGTAAAGCTAAAAAGAGAAGAACGAGGAAAGATTGTGTTCGAGCCATATGTCAAGCCGATGGCAACAGACCGTGCCATTCCGTACTCTTCAGGTCATCCAAAGGAGCAGCTTAAGGCACTGGCACAAAATGAGTTTGTGCGCATGGTTCGAAATTCCAGTACGAAGGAGTTGGCGAATCCACATTTGGAGAAGGTAAAAGAAAAGTTTCTCAGGCTAGGATATCCCGGAGGGCTCCTTAACAGATTGAGAAAGAAGGCAGTTGCTATTGTGGATTGGGAAAGAAAGAGGGGAGAGAGTGAAGTGATCAAAGTTGGTAGTGAAGGGCCTAGAGTAGCATTGACATACATTGAAGGAGTCACAGGCCAAGTACAAAAGATTCTGAAGAAACACGGTTTTAAAACGTATTTTAAGAATGTGGAAGGATTAAAGAAAAGAATAACAGGGAATAAACAGATGACTTCCGTCCATCCGAGACGAGAGACACTGAAATCTCAAGATGAAAAGAAAATGGGAGCTGTCAAAAATACAAGGGAGGCAGTTTATAAGATTCCTTGCAGGGACTGCGATGCAGTGTACATAGGAGAGACCAGGAAAGGTATTCGTACTAGGGTTGCTCAACATATGGCCAATGTGAGAAATAAGAAAGATGACAACGGCATCGCAGTCCACTGCAAAACTATGAATCATGAAGCGGACTGGAAGAGGACGTGCACTCTTCTTAGGTCAAACTCGATCCGTGATCTCCACCTCAGATGTTTGGAATCTCTGGCAATCCAGCAACATGAAAAGAAAGGAGTGCCTCTAATGAACATCCAGGGACCTGCGTACCCTAGAGTTGCTCAACTGGTAGGCAGAGACCTCAGTGAACAGTTTGATCGTCAATGGCAACTTGGTGGTGAGAATCGCATGCAGGCTGATCAATACAGGAGGCTACGAGGGCGGCCAAATTCAAATGCTAAAGTGGTCAGAACGAGTTCGAATGCACAAGTGGTCAGAAAGAAAGGTGTAGTTAAAAGTTCGAACATCCTCAAGGCCTGAAGGATCTGAGGGATGTCGAAAATTTGCAGGACGAAGTTGGTGTCCTTGAAGTGAATTTAAGCGAACTTTTTGGTGTTCTTTTTATGACGATTCGATATTTTCACTGTATTGACCATAGCGATATATCCTTAACCGTCAACAAATCGTACATCTTTTACGTACAAGCGACCTTTAACCACAACCCTTTTATTATTACCCTTAGTTCGTGTGAACACTTTTTTTCAATTCGTTGTTATAGTGATTTTCGTGTTCAAAGTGCTCTTGCAAGCCCTCTAATAACCCGAAATGCTCATGCTTAGGATTTCTGAAGGAAGGGACCTGTTCTTTCCATCAATCCTACCTGAAATTTTTAACTAAAGATAGTACAACCATTTAGATAGTACACCCACTTAAAGGTGGAGAGGTAATGGTGTAGCTGCAAAAGCGTGTTGTGAGTTTCGAATTCAAAGTGTTCTTGCTAGTCCTCTAATTGCCCAAAATGGATATGCTTAGGATTTTCTGAAAGGTGGGGATCTATTCTTTCCATCAATCCTAACCAGAATTGTTTAGCTTAGATGGGACAGGTCCTACGCCCGTTTAAAAATCTAGCTGTAATTGATGCAGAGGCTATATTCAATTTCAAAGTGCCATTGTAATGCTCGTATTTGTATTTGTGTCTAAGCTAACAAAAAAAAAGAAACTCCAGTTAGGATTGATGGAAAGAATCCCCTCCACCTTTCAGAAAATCCTAAGCATGTCCATTTCGGACAATTAAAGGGCCAGCAAGAGCACTTCGAAAACCACCATTCGCTTTCTCTGCTACGCCATTACCCTTCACCTTTAAATGGGTGT